>WAAG01081766.1:152808-234478 GCA_013390105.1 Tichodroma muraria
CCGCGGGACCTTGGCTTTGCCCTTCGCACGGCAGGTGGCGGGGCCAGCGGAGAAGGATGCGTGTCTTCCCGTGGGGATTTTGGCTGCTGTGTGTCGCCTCCGCCCCGGCTCGCGGTGACAGCGGCAGCAAGGCGAGGAGCTGCGCCGAGGTCCGGCAGCTGTATGGAGCCAAGGGCTTCAGCCTCAGCGGCGTGCCCCAGGCCGAGATCTCCGGTGAGTCCCGCGGGGGGCCGAGGGCGCGGTGCCCCGGTCGGGGCAGCCCCGGGGCCGCTGCCAGCCGGGGGATGCCCAGGCACGGCTCGGGAGCCGCGCGGCGGGGGAGCGCTCGCCGCCCCACGCCGGAGTTTGTCTCGGGTCGTGGGCGGCGAGAAGTCGGACCCGAGAGCTTTCCCCGAGAGCAGGGCTCCCCTCGCCCCTCAGCACCGCTGGTAGCGCTGCCCGGGCTGGAAAGGGTCTCTCCCCGGCAGCGGCGACGCGAACGGAACTGTGAGAGGGGGGGTGGTCGCACCAAGTGTTCAGTGGTGGTTCTTTCTTTTTTCTCATTGTCTCGTTGCTTCTGTTCTGAGCATAACTGAAACGGGTTTCAGGGTTTTGATTCAGGAATCAGAATAATCAGAGTGTAGCGGGTTTTGGTGTCGGAGCTGGAAAATCCCACAAGGTTGTGAGAGAGGAATTGATTTATTTAAATCTTCTTCTGGATGGGAAGCAAACGTGTAAATGGTATTTGCCACTTACTATAAATGAAGCAGGAGTAAAATGACCGTGTTAAATGTGAGGTGCAGAGGAAACCTGTGCAACCTACATTAGAGTGTGTCCCCTTGCCTTCATTCTGGCTTTGGATAAATCTTGGTTGATTTCCTTCTCTTTGTAGAAACAACTGAAATAGCAAAGAATATCCAAGGTCTGGTTTGTGTTGGGTTTGTTTTTGTTTTTTTTTTTCTCTGAAGGTTTGGGGCAAATATGCTGATGCATTGTAGGGTTTTTTAAAATTCTCATCAAAGTTTTGATACACCAACTTGTGACCCATATCCAAGAACCTTCTCCTCACTTGTGGGAGCTTCCTCCTTCAGACAAAGCGTAAAACATGCAGGCGTACGTGCCAGAGCCAACCTACAGGGACACTCCAGTAAAACTGCAGTTTGTAGTGCATATCTAAGCTACACAATGCCTTATGTTGAATATTTCATCAGGTAATTTTTCAGAGAAACCAATTTGTTGTCTGACCTATGAACGGAGCAGGCTGAACCATATATACGCCTCATAAACGCGAATAAATTAATACCTTCTTTGTCAAGTTACAGCTGAGAGTAAATTTCCAGAGTAACACGAGCAGTCCTCAAAGTTAAACAGAGGGGAGTTTCAGAATCATTTGAACATCACTATTAATAGAATAGTACTTCGGTTGAGCAAGAAAGCGGCTTCTTATAAATTTGCATCTAATTACTGCAGATGTGAATACATTAGCTGTCGTGTTTCAAGTGGGAAGTTCTTGGAAGGCTGCATGTTTACAAACACTGGTGAAGGTGGCTGCAGCGTTGTACACAGGGATAGTACTACGGGGCAGTCACTCGGGCTCGCAGCAGCTGTAGTTGAAAGTATCACATGTCGCAGGTTAGCAGCCAGTAAAACATCTTGTACCTGCAAGTTGTTGAGGTTCCAGAAGTGTCAGGACACAGATCTCCAGGATCCAGGAGTTCTGTTTCCTGCTGTGTGTTGGTAGGAGCATGCACGCTGGCTGTCTCAAGCCACAGCAGTTAAAATCGTAGTATCAAACCGGGCATCTCTGGCTGTTCCTGTAGACAGGGAACCTCTGTAGATAAATGCCCTGAAATCTTGAGGAGTACGACATGGAAAGTTACGAAGAAGTGCTTGGACGACGAAGACCCCACACATAAACCTGCTGCTGCTGCCGTTAGCCTGGTGTCTAAAACAGCTACCAGACTTGATGATTTTCATTGGTAGTTACCTCCTGACTGACGCATGTTCAGGAGCGCGTTGTTGTCTCACTGTATTACTTGTCTGGTGCACTTAAAACATCAGGGAGCGTAGATACAACCTTAGAAATGTCCTGATAAAGCACAGTGTTGTGTATCCTCTATGCTTTTTAGCAGCTGTGCAGGTTAGTGCAAAGGTTGGTGCCAGTTTTGCTGTCTCCAGCAAGAGGAGTCTCAAGACCCTCCTTGAGTATCCGCACACGTACCAAGTACAGGATCGTGCAGTTTATAATTCCAGATTTGCTCATTGCTTCAGGCTGGTGTCAGTGGCAGCAGTTCAGCTTGCTGGCCAGGGGGGTTGTCACCTGCATGGAGCCTTGTCAGGTTAACCACTGGCACCTGTGAGTGCATCCACGGGCACACAGCTGAGGAGGGGCAGGTGTCTCCTGCCATGTCTCAAGTGAAAGGAGAGAAAATGGTCTTACGTTGTGCCAGGGTAAGTTCAGATTAGATATTAGAAAAAAATGTTCCCTGAAAGAGTAGCCATGCATTGGGATGAGGTGGTGGAGTCACTCAGAGATGTGGATAAGGGGTTATGGTGGTGCTGGGTTGATGACTGGATGAGGTGATATTGAAGTGTTCTTCCAGCTTTGGTGATTCTGTGATCGGGCAACTTTTGGCTAAGTTAAGAGATGTTGATGAAGTGGGTTCGATGCTATCTCCAGTTGGACCTGTGCTGAGGTTTCGTGATGATGGTCTTCTCCATGTTTTAAGAACTACCCCATGAACCATGTTTTTATTTTTTTTCTGAGCTGTCTGGAGAGAAAAGCCCTTCCCTTTGTCCCTCTCCAAGGAGACCTTGCTGTTCCTTCTCTCCATTGTTTGCCCTGAAGCAAAGGGGAACATTAATTTCTTAGCCCTGTGGCCTTGTCCCCAAAGTGGTGCTGCCGTGCTCGGCCGACCTTGCTCCTGTCTGCCTTGACCTGGCTCCAGGCACTGCTTGGTGTGTGTTGGTGTCCCAGCAGCCAAACTACACACTCCTGCAGCCCCAGAGCTGCCCTGCAGAAGGAGTTCAGCGAGCTCCCAGCATGCAGGCTCTGACTCAGACTGAGATTGGCTGTGTTTGTGTTGGGTTTAGAACGCTTACTGCACGCTTTACACCTTCTAATCTGTATTCTTAGTTATGATTTAAGAGGATCATGAATAATCTAGTGTCTCCCCAGCTCACCAGAAGGTAGTCCCTGCTTGTGGCTGTACAGATCAGCTGGAGAAGCAGTCACACAGTTATTAGCTGGCTAATTGATAAGCATCTAATGCAGGGATAGACTCCTGGCTTACCAGATTTCTCATGAACCACCTAGACAGGGTTTCCTGGTTTTTTGCTAATGTTGTACAATGTCTTTAACATGTCTAAGCACTTTAAATGTGTCAGGTGCTGTTATTAAGTGTGTTTAGGGAATACACAAGGTGTTATATCTCAGTACTTTGAAGTCAGTGGCAAAATTCCCAAACATGAAAGCATTGTCTGCTCGTGTTAGCAATCCTGACAGACAGCCGTGCACCCAGAGTCTCAGGTAAAGATCTGCCTACAAGGAATTTTCTAATGCTGGGGGAAAAGCCCCCTACTCCTTGAGTTTGGGAAAGTTACACCACTTGCTCCCGTGAGATGTACTACTAACCTGATCACAGCTTTCCTGCGTGTTGGAGAGTGTTCCCGCTCTCCTTTTGGATGACCCACACCCCCTTTCTCTGATTACTACAAAATACGGGAAGCCAGTTTGAGAACTTCCAGTTTTTCTGTTTCCTCTTGAGTCCTCTGGAGGTAGCAGCTATTTCTACTTCTCTACTGTCTCACCTTCTCGCTGCCCAGGCACCATCACCCCACTGCGGGTCCCCTGCTCTGGTGACTGAAAGGGAGACTTACACTCTGCTCTAGGGGTTCTTCTTAGTGCCTGTTTTAGGTTGTCTTAGGCTCACAGTGTGGCTTGCGATGGAAGAGAGTGAACCTACACCACAAAATATCACCCTGTGGGGGCATATCCCGCTTTCTCTGACTTTTGGGAGTGTCTTGGGGTTGGATGGGTGATATTGGATGGGTGACTTCTCCCCAGTGTCTTGAGCAGAGATAGTTCCCTCATAGACTGGAGAAGACCTAAGGGCTGTGATTTGATGTGAATGTGCTTGGCCCTTGTTCCCTGTCTGGTTTGGACTTCTGCTTTGGTTTGTTTATTCCTGAGACTAATCCTTCCTAGACGTGGCTTGCTGTGAGGTTGATGTTGTTGGCATGGGCAGTGGGTGCAGGGCAGCCAAAGAGGAGGGTACAGAAACAAGCCAGCTGGACTCTGCCAGGCTGCCCATCCAGTCACACATCCCATGCAGATCCTTCCCTGGCTCCCCAGCTGAAAGCAATCAGAACAATTTTTTTAACCTTTTAGTCCTTTTATGCTGTTCAATTAGGTTTTGTGATGAAAACGTTGTCAAGTGTATGTGTTTGAGCCCTTTAGAGAAGTGTTATCTAAGTAGAGAACGGGTCTGGTGACCAGCTGGGACTTGATCAGGCTCTTGGAAGGGGGTAATGGAACCTCATCTTGGAGAGTATTTCAGCTGTGCTGGCGCTTCCAAAGTGGGACAAGCCTACACCTGTGGCTTGAAACATAAAATCTGGGGCTTCTCCATTCCCAAGGAAAGATCTGTACCCATGACTGAAAGGGACACTGTTGATTTTGAGGTGGTCGTTCCATTTGGTTTGTGTTTCCTCAGAGGGATTTCTCCCGATCAACTCCACGGAGGATTCCCAGATGTAACAGCATCCCGTTAATGAACTGAATTCGTTCGCGGCAGATCGGAATGGCCTTTGTAGCCTGCTGCGTTTAGAGTGCTGTTTCTGACGAGGCAAAACACGGGACTGTGCCTTTCCCTCCATCTGGCAGGTGTTTTGGTGGGAATGTCGGGACAATTTGGCGAGAATTTTCGGAGCGGTGCCCGAAAGAAGCCCGGCGATGTGCGCGCCCTGCGCCGGTGCCGCGGGGCCGCTCGGTGCGCGCACGGAGCGCTCCTGGCTTGGCATCCATGGATAAGGCGCTGCCCTCTAGCGGCATTCCCGGACCGGGGCCCTTCCTGCCGGCATCCCGAGAGTTCTGTGCGGCTGGCGTTATTTTTAAGAGAATCCGCTTTTCTGTCGCCGTGAGATGGATGACTAAGCTCTCCACCACGTAATTATCCTTATCAGCTGTGTCTGAAAAAAAAAAAAAAAAACCCTATTTCAACAGCTTCTTTTGTTGGTGAAGCAAAAGCCTGCTATTTCTTTTTGCAGAAAATTTGCATGGATGTATAGCTGGAGACACCCACCAGCACCACTGTGTGAAACTGCAGAGCTCACCTCCTCTCTCCTTTTCCTGTTGCTGCCCTGCAAGTGCCCTGTTTTACTTAAGAACATGTGTCAGTCAATGGCTGGGTTCTTAGGATGGGCTTGGTAGGAGATGTGTGGTTTTTGGCAGCGACTGTAAAACAGTTGGTTTAGTGTTCTATTGCTTTCAGTACGGTCGTCTCACATGGAGGGGACCAGATAGATATATTCCTCTGGGTGATTTCAGTAATTAAGTGTGCTTTGACTTAGCCAAAGGCAGGGTGGGAGCTGGTAACTTCATTATCAGAAATGTGTATTTAAAGCCAGAGCTTTTTCCTTGTGGGTCACAACAACGATAACTGAAAACAGAGAAACAGAGGCCCTGGAGCACCTGCCCGTGAGCAGCAGCTGAGCACAGGCTCTGTGCCCGACCCCCCAGTGCCCACTGGGCTGGGGAGGGGGGTTGAGGATCATCTATTTTTATTGCAGCATCAAATTTCATTAGGCACAGTATGGCAGGGGAAGGCAGGATAAAAGGATGGCTCCAGCCTGAGAGAGCTGTTGGTCTGAGCAGTATCCTGACCCTGGTGTCTGCAGTAGCCTCAGCTTTGTGTGGCTGGGGCCAGTGCTGCAGTTCTGGTCTCGTGGCAGCAGCTCGTGTGTTCCTCCCACTTGTCTTGTGGGGCTGTGGACGTGAGGAGCAGGGCAGTTGGGGAGTGACTGACAGGTGTCACTGGCACGAGGAGAAATTTTGTATTGGCTCCCAGCATTCAACTGAGAATTTCAGGGGAAGACCAGGGAAATAGACATCTCAATTCTGTGGAAATCCACAGGCTTCCTTGGGGAAAAGAGCTTTAATTTCTGCTTGCTGCCCAGGTCCCTGCTGAACGCTGCATGTTTCTGTATATTGGGTTTCTTTCTTTGCCCCATGGGATGCTTCTGTGTACATGCAGCAGGCAGGTAGCCCCAGGGAGGGGCTACTGTCAAGGCAGCAGGCTGCTCTGGCACACAGCTGGCACAGCTGGCTCTGCCAAACTTCTGTGACAGGGCAGGTGTTGCCTCCAGACAGGAGTGCTGCTTTCCCCCAAGCAGCTCCCAAGGTGCTGAGTGCTCATGTTGCTCCTGCTCAGGGAAGCCCTAACAAAAGCCCCTGCAGAGAGTTGCCTTCAGCAAGGTGTCCTGTCCTGCCCTGCAGTGGCGGGGTGTCCCCTGATGGAAGCACATCCAGCTCCACAAGGGCAGGGCTGGGCTCTGCCTGCCCTGGGTACAGGCAGAGGGCCTCCCATGTCCCTGCAACGTCCTGCTCTGCAGAGGGCATGGAGCAAACCTAGAGTCACCTTCTTGGCTTTTCCTCTGCAAGAGCTTCTGCTTAGTTGAGCGTCAATTCAGAAAGGGGCTGGACGTGCTACTTCTGGTTGGGTGGCAGGAAAGTCACCATCAAGTGCTCTCCTCGGCTTTCATCTGCCCCTTCTGAACTTGCTGCATAGACTGAGTCTTTCTGAAAATCCAAAATCACTCCTTTCTACCTCTGTAAGTTAGGCCTAAGTTGGATCTTCTTTTTTAATTTCCCTCCAAATACTGACTCCCAGGCACAGCTGTGAGAAGGAAGGAGAGGTCGAGTGGGCAGCTTGTGGGGCAGGCATGCCACCTGCAGGGGTGGTGGCCTGGTGCAAATCCATAACAATCTCTTCATCTTTAAATTTACCTGGGAAAAAGTGACACTTTTGTTTTGCTGTCTGTGTCTTACTGATGGCTGTAAGGGTAATTCTGCCCTGTTGTGATGGGGAGAGACCTAGGGAAGGCAGGTCCTAAAGCTTCAGGAACCCTCACAGCAGTTGCTTGAAGATTATTCCACCGAGTTTTGTAGTTTCTTTGCACAACACTGCTGTAGCTGCCATTGCATTAGAATATTTCCCCTCAAAGTTACAAAAAGGAGATAAAATTCAAAACTCAATGAAAGCAGAAATTTTCCTCCATTCTCTCTTGGCCATGAAGGACAGATCACCGTCTCCTCTGATGTCTGTGTACCCTGACACTTTGTTTCTCAGAATATGTTTAATCCCTGACAGGTGAAACCTGTCTTTAAGTAACATTTGATTCCCAGGGAATCAGATTACTTCCACTGCCGGATTGTTCTGCAAATAATAATGAAGCTTTAGGCTGCAGACACTTAAAATGCTTGTCTGAACGTGACAGGGCTGTGAGCTTGGTCAGTCACTTCTGCCCAGAATGTGTTTCTGTTTTACCTGGAATTCTTCAGACATGGAAAGATTTTCTTTTCTAAAGTTCAAATAAGCAGAGAGCTGTGACAGTTTTTCACAACGCTCTTGCTTCTGAGTTTTAAAAAATACACTCATCACAACTGTGTTGCCTGTATAGAAATTAGAAAACTGATTTGATTTTATGTGCCTTTCTGTATAGTGCAGTGGGAATCAGAAACACAGAATTACCCAGCTGTTACAGACTCCTGTCCTAGCAACATGAGTAAACCCAGTTTTTCAATTGCCATGCATTCTTCTGAAGTACAAAAAAAAAGAGAAGAAAACAACACCAGAAGTTTTGCTGTGGTTTGGGGAGCAACATTGTAGTACTTATGTAGCCAGTCAGTCTTTTATATTACTAAAATGCAAATACTCTGTGACAAATAGTTTGGGCTTGCAAAAAATTAGTATTTTATAGGATTGTAAAACTGTCCCGTATAATTCAGTTGGATGGGCATATTTCTGAAATATGAGTATTTCAGAAATTCAGTTGTAGTTTTCGTTCACAAATAAAAACATAATAAAAGCACTGTCAGAAATTAGCATTAATTTTATATTTTTAAAAATACAGCTACCAAGAGGCTGCTCAGTCTTTTCTGCTCTCATTTCGTGTGGTCGCGTTGAAGTTTGCGGCGATTTCATTGTGTAATGGATCCTGAGGCGAGTGCCAAGCGCGACAGAGTTTTGTCTGAGGGCTGCTGTCCCTCAGTCTCGTCTGCGCCTCCCCAGATAAGCTGCGTGGTGCAGTTCGGGTGCTGTAATTACCGTCTGGGTCTGGCACCAGGGAGGTCTAGTCCTAGTCCCCATCTGGATGCAAATTTTCACCGTGGAGCTGGAAAAGCCACTGCGCTTTTCTTGTTTCAGCAGTTTCCTCTGCCATAAACGCTAAATTGGAATGAGGGAGCTTGAGTAACTCACGGGAAGTTTGGTTTATTAAACTCTAGTCCCTAGATGTGAGAGCAGTGGTCTTCTCCCCCGATGCAGTTGCTCACTGTGCACAGCTGCACGAGTTTAAAACAGTTGTAGAGAACCAGTTTAGGTTTTACAAACATCTGTTTGGCTTTGTGACAGAATACCAAACAACCCCTGCAAAAGAACCCCTTTCTCTCTCTCTCTCTCTTTCCCCCCCTGCGTTTGCGGGAGGTCTCAGAGAGGCTTCCATGATGAGGGAGGAGGAGGAGGCTGGTATTTTTATTAGAGAGGCTCTCAAGGCCAAAGCGTAGCTAAGGGATTCATCTGCTGTGAATTTGAGGAAGGGCTGCACAATAGTGGGAACCAGTGGGTAGAAATCCCTTGGACTCAGCTGCAGGCTCCCCCAGCCTGTGCCCCGTCCTGTCCCATGGCAGTGGGTGTAGCAGTGCCCCAGCTGCTTGTGTGTTGGGGGACTGGTGTGGAGGAGATGTTGGAGAGAGCCTGGGGCGGTCACAGGAGCGTTCCAGTTTGCCTTTTGTAAGTGGTGGGCTTGGCAGTGCTGGGTTAACGGCTGGGCTCGGTGGTCTTTGAGGTCCTTTCCAACCTAAAGAATTCTGTGATTTGTGGCAGGTCTGTTCTGTGCCCCAAACACAAACCTTTGCAGGTGCATGGTGAGTGTTGCCTGGCCCTGTGCCCACAAACACCCCTCTCATGCAGCAGAGTCCTCTTAGGGGCACGATGGGAGCCCTGTATTTTGATGTAGCAGGTACCTTTGCTTGGTGGGGCTTTAAATGCATCCCTACGTGGAGGCATGGCTCATCCCAAAGCTGGGACTCCATTGCTCTGCTTTCACAGTAGATATAAAAGTGCCATTGGCATCCAGAGCTTGCCTCTGACACCCAGCTGGTTTGTCCCATCTGGACAGCAGCACGGGGGACAACTGGTTTTGCCACATCCATGTGTCCTGCACTGTTCAGCTGGGGGATCACTAAAGCCCCAAATGTCTCTATGCCAAGCCTTTGGTATCAGGATGTCTGATGGGACTGATGGTGCTGCTCCTTAGGGCAGTACATTCAGGGGAAACCTAAACCAAACGTTGATAGCACTTCTGCAGAACTGATTAAAATGAAATTTTTATTGGTAAATCTTCACAGGTGCCAGCAAGTATAAATAAGCAAAGCTTAAACTGTGACTTTATTCTTAAAATAAACAGAGAGCAAGCACCTTTTGACAGGGGGCACATTTTACGTGTAAACCAGGAGAGAAAGCCACTCTGCTGGTGAAATGCAGGTATCACTTCTCCCACTACCCTGGGTCAGCTGTCTGGGAGCTTGAGTTTTGGTTTAATTAGTAACACTGCTGCTACTGTTTGTGTTGCACTGAAGAGATCTCCTGTCACAGTCGTAAATTAAATATTTTTCACAGTTAGCAAAACACTGTGTGACAGGTTTTAGGACTGAAGTTCCTAAATGCATCTGCTGATGTATGTGTGTCCAGCAGCATGGCGTCTTGTGTTATCCTGCTGTCGCTGATGTATTTTGAGCACTTTACATCACTCAGGCTGACCTGGCTATCCTTTTTGCCAGCTACAGAAAAAGACTTGTGAAATGTCCTTTTCCAGGGTTCTTTATGGGAGCAGTGGTTGCTCTGGAGCCCAGTGTGCCTGCATATGCTGAGACCCCTGGAACAGCAAATGTCCACAAGTGGTGTGCAGAAACAATGTTCCTGTGTTGTAAACTGGAGGCTGCAGGGTTTGTGTAGTGTAGAATGCATAAAAATAGAAAAACCAATAGAAGAAAATAAGGTATTGGCATCCTTTATTAAATGAATGGTGTGAAGTGCCTTGCAGTCTTGTGTTTGGTGGCTGTGGGGCTGCATCTGGAGCACGATGCCCCGTTTCAGGGTACCTGTCCAGGAAAGGTCCAGCTACAGTGGAGCTGCTCTGGCACAGCCACCAAGCTGCTGGTGGGGGCTGGAGTGTGCCCATGGGGCAGCTCTGAACGCCGGGCTTGTTCAGCAAGTGAAGTCCAGAAGGAAGAGGGCTGGAGGAGATCCCACTGCTGCCTGCAACTACTCAGTGGGTGGGACAGTGCTGGACCTTGTCTGTGGCAGGAGGATGGGAGGTGGTGGACACGAGTTGGAACTGGGGAAATTCTCGTTTCATACATGGAAAGACTTTTTCAACCTGAGTGATTGAGCACAGGCACAGGAGTCCAGAGGAGTGTTGTGATTTTCATCTCTATCCTTGAAGATACTCAGTTTGAGTGGACCAGGCCCTGGAACATCTGCTCTAGTTTGTCCTGCTTTGAATGAGGGGTTGGACTAGATGGCTGCAGAAGACCTGTAGGCTTCAATTATTCTGTGATTCTGTGCAAATGCTGTAATTGTGCCAGATCAGGTGTAGGCAGAGGACTTTTGTTAATGATGGTCTTCTGAGGAGGGAGGGATGAAACAAAATCCTTCCAGTACTGCCATGTAACATTAGCAATTTTTAAACTTATTTATTAGCTTATGAAATATGACATCTAGTGAAATCAAAGAGGAGCGACAGCATTCTCCTACATGAGTAAAATCCTGTGCTGGTACTCCAGAGATCAGTTAAATCTTCTGCTCTGGCACATGTGTCTGGCATGACCTTGGGCAAGTTGCTTAATCTGTATCTCCAATCCCCATCTGTTCATTACTGTCTTTAAATTGCAATACCTTGTTTTTGTAATTTGTCTTTGAATTATAAAGTCTTGGAGTACTGATTCTCGCTATTTCTCTGAATTTCACTGTACAGTACTTAGCACAATGCGACCATAAATCTTCATCAGTCCTGTGATACATGAATAATAAACAGTAACAGAATAATTTTGGGCCACATTCTGCCTCTGATCTCATGATGCATAAAGACAGGGGGGGTTTTGTTAATTAAAATGCTGTGCTGATCAGCCTAACAAAGATACATGGGCCTTACTGAACAGATTTTTACGAGCCTGTTGTTAGCTCCTTGGTTTGTTGGGGTTTGATTCTGTTTCATCATTACTCATTGATTGCAGGTATCTAAACAATTTGCTTGGCAGATCAGGGAATAATAAATTCCTTTAATCTGTGCCTCTTTCAGTTTAATTATTGTTAACTCATTACTTAGTGTTTAGTTCAATGGATAATGAACTCTTGCTCACTGTGGGGTGAAACAGAGTTGGACTACAGAGACAGAACTGGCTTCTCTGGTTCTTTTGAGGATACAAACCAAAACTGCAGAGTCACTGAGTGTTTAGCTCCAGGCTGAATTGAAGGTTACCAGCAGGCACACTGTGGTTACCTTTGCAGGCTCCATGTAGGTTGACATTATTTCGCTTGGTTCCGTGTCTGGCACCGCATTACAATCGTCGTTTTATTTTTAGACAGTTAAGAAACTGGTAACTACAATGTAGGCAGCTATTTTAGTCTTGATTATAAGACAGTGTCTAATAAATCATATGTAGTACAATCTTAATTACTGCAGACAGACTTTATGTTTGTGACTGTGGCAATATTGTGTTGGACTACTTCCTGCAGAGTTTAGCAGTGTGTTCAGACCTTCCCATTTTGACTACAGCTGGGGGAATAAATCCTTCATTCACTCTGGGGTGCTGTGGTCTCCAGTGCCATGCCACTGAGCATCTGGGTTCTTTCGGGATGTTACCCATTTCTCTTGTTTCTTCATCCTGGGATTTTCATCGCTCTCTCGTCACGGGGGCTCTGCGAGCCGCTCGCAGCAGGCGTTGGCCATGGCTCCAGGTTGTGCCAGCAGCACACAGGAGGGCAGGGCTGGTGCTGAGGGGTCTGTTCCCAACCCCAGGGAGCACATGGGGGTCGGGGCCACCCCGGTGGCTTCGCTGTCACATCAGCAGCTCAGTTCAGCCCCAAAACCAACGAGTGCCGTGACACATCTAACACAAACTGAAATACACCTGTGTGGGTTTTAACACCTCAGCTGTGTATCTTAAGTTTTCCTCCTGAGGCTGGACAGAATTTGAGGGAGACTGATGCACCAGGGAGGGGAGCAGGGCATGTGGAGTCCCTTCACACAGCCCCCTCTGCTCTGCAGCTATTCACAGCAATTCACACAGCAATCAGAGTAAAAATACTACCCAGACTTTCCCCTCATCACCAAGGCTGGGTCTCTGGAGCAGAGCAAGAAGCCTGCAAACACAGCTGCCCTTGGTAGAAATATAAGTTTCCTATCATCAACCTTTTCAGCTTAAATGAAGTAAAGAAAATAGGGATTTTGGTGAAATCCATGCCAAATGGCTCCTGAGGGTTTGGCAACATGTCATGGAAAGCTTGAATATGGCTATATGGCAAAGATCACAGTTGAAATGTTTATTTTGGGCTTGCTACTGTATTCTGCTCAGTCATCAGGAGAAGACAGTTTGTAACATTCATATTGTCTGACCATTTTCAGCACAAATTTAATGCAATGAACTTTCTTGCAAAGTTAACAAGGAGAGAAAACGTGAGAGCCCCAGATTACTAAATTGCTCCTCTGGAGATATTTTTCCTCTCCTGGGAAAGGAATTGTTTTTTTGCAGTGTCCCCCACAAAAGCCCTTTAATACAAATGACATTACCCACATTTGCAGAAAGAGAAAATGGCACTTGCCAAATCTGCAGATCACAGTTGTGTTTCTGTCAGCTTTGGCAGTTACATGGCTTCTGGTAACGCTAATGAAGGCAATCTGCTTTTAATTTAAAATCCTCCCTGCAGAAAAAAAAAGTAGCTGGCAGTTGAGGGATTCGGCAGTATCTTTGTGTGAAACTTCTCTTTCTTTATTTTCTATGGTTTGCTTTAGCCAAGGAGAAACTGTTAATTAAAAAATATTCCTAATGTAGCCAAATATGCAGGAATGTCCTTATGCAACAACTACCTGTACCAGTTCTGCAGTAAATCACTCCTTTGTTTTCATTTGATGAGCAATTCTAATTAACCAAATAAAAATACCGCTTACCTTGCACTTATCTCAGCATGTTTGCTGCTCCTCGGATGATGGAGGGACCCGGGACAGCAGGTTTTGTTTGGATGGCTTTTGGATTCGGCACGGCCGAGGTGGTCAGAGGCACAAGAGAGGACAGCTCTGCCTGGCGAGCAGTTCCTGCCGGCTGGGGCGGGCAGGGTGGGAGCACCCAAGGGTGCAGGCTCTCCCAAAAGGCTTGCCCTGGCTCTGTGCCTCCTGCAGAGGAGAGGGGCAAGGCAGCATTGCTCAGACCACGTTTAAATGCAGTTTCTTTGAAGGCATTTTCCCTTAGTTCAGAAGGCAACTGGACCAAATCATGGATCCAGTCCACGTAATTTGGTGCTTTGCAGAGCAGTGGAAAGTCTGTGCTTGGAGAAGAGTGTGAGGAAGGTGCCTGTGTGTTGAACATGTACATGATGGTGATGCGGTCCTGCAGCAGAATCATCTAGAAATAATCCAGGTGCCTGTGTATTGTGGTCCCTTGCCCCAGCCCTTGGTCCTGCCCTGGATCCTTTGCAGCAGTTCAGAGGAGCTGCAGGCAGGAGCTACACCCTGGTATTTTGCTGGTTTTGCAGAGCTTAGGACATCTCTGGAGCTGTAGGATGAGAGGGTTGGGCAGGAGATACCAGAAGGCTTCCTGACAAGTGTAAAGTGATCGGACAGCCTGGTCAACAATTGGGGTGCTCCAAGTGCAGTATTTGCACAGGTTCCACTTGATGGAGCACCATCAGCTGCAACCAGTCTCCCACATCTGGGGAGCAATGGAAATGATTTATTTATTTATTTATTTTTATTTGTAAAGATAGAAAATTTTCTCTAGCTTTAGGAAAACCAAAGTCAAATATAATGTGGAGTTGTCTTGAACACATCTATAACTAGGGTAAGCATTTATGTTGTCAAATGATGAAAGCATTTTACGTTTTATTGGATTGTAGTAACTTCTTCAGCACTGCATTTCATGTGTGCAGGAAGGAGGGGTTTGGCTTGTTTCACAAATATTTCACAATGATTTGAAACTTACTTGTTCCTTTTTTCATCACAAATGAAAAATGGCCAAAGCTGTTGGACCTGTAGCTTATTACCCCTTCACACAAACACTTGGTTTGAAAGGGCTGGGGAGCTGATGGAGGCACTGAAACACCCTGAAGCAGATACTGCTGCCCTTTGCTGTAATAAAGGAGTTATTAGAAGGCAGTAGCTGGAGCCATATTTTCCTGCCCAAAGTCTGAGTGTTCAGCAGGAGTCATGACTGCCCCATCAGGGCTGGTGCAGCAGCTGCTGGTTCAGGGGCCTGAGCTCCAGCAGGTCTTCAAAGAGCTGAGAAGTTGGGCACAGCCTTTCAGGGCTCCACCAGAGTGTGGTTTGCTCGACAGAACTGACTCCCTGCTCCCATCTGCTTTAAGGCTGTACCACAGGGACAAAAATCTGGCCTCATTGCTTCCTCCCAGGGGATTTATCTTGGAACTTTGAAACCTAACCTCCTGCTCCATCCCTAAATTTAAATCCAGAGTTTCTGACTGAAGATAGAACCATATGTCAGGGAAGCACTGGGGCACAGCCGTCCCCTGTGTATTTATAATCTGCTGTTGCTTTGGGAGTTTGCTGTAGAAACAGGAGCCAGAAGAGGGCCCAGCCTGGCAGGAGGGGTTTATGGGATGTGCACTTGGGCTGCAGAGTGCTGCCCTGCTCGGGGCATGCGAGGAGCCCCCTTGTGCTTGGCAAATAAGCACTGGGAGGGGTGGAAGGATGCTTGGTGTCTAATCCAGAGGTCAGCTGAGGTAATCCAGAAGCACTGGGAGGGCCATGGTCATGTTTCCAGAAGCAGCCATGGTCTTGGAGCCTTGCTACACAAATGGAAGTCACTTAAACAGAAAGCTCACCACCCCAGCACAGCCTTCTGGAGACTGCAGGCCAGCTGCATCTTCCCTGGTGACCCTGGGGAGGGAGCAAGTGATCTAACAGATGGAGAAAATAAATTCTTGTGATTAGTGGGTGATGGGCTCCTCCTAAGCAGAGAAGGCATGTTCTTTTAATTAATTAGCTGGTTAATATGTTTGTCCAATGGCATGCCTAACTAATGTGCAGTTTCTGTGAATACACATCCAAATGGCAGTAATGGGTGCAGATGGCTGTAATTACCCAGGTTGGTTTCTGCAGTAATCACACATGCAACACATCAAGTTGGCATAAAAATTGACATGTACTGGGTGATTTGTTTCCCTCCCCCACTGCACGTGGAGGTGCTCGTGTGGCCTGAGCCCGTACACCCGGGCTCACTGCTGGGCTGACCCACCGAGCTTAGGCAAGGCTTGAGGCAAGGCTTGACATTTTGGCATGTGCAGAAGAAACCTGAGCAAGGTGATGACAACTCTAAGTTAGGTTTCCTCTGTGCTTTAGTGCCCTGTGCTTTGGTCTGTGCATTTTGCCTGATGATGGTGCAGAAGCAGGGCTCCAGAGCTTCCGAGCTCTTCAGGTACCGTGTGTGGTGTCTGGTTGGCCTCCACAGGGTAGCTGGTTCTTGCTCTGCCAGCCAGGCCTAGGAGTGGTGTGTGAGGGGTTTGGCTGCCCTGCAGGAAGGTAAGAAATGTTTGACTAGGTCACCCCACGGGCTGACTCAATTCTCCAGGCTGTGTCTGACAGTGCTAGCGAGGACACATTTAGGAACCGAGTGTGGCTGTGCCACCTCTCTGAAATCTGTAACTTCATGCTCCCAAACACCAACAGCTTCTCCAGAGGGGATATCAGGGGTACATCTCTGCTCAGTCCTTCACAGACCTTTTGTCCATGAATATTATCCAATCTCTTTTTAAACCTGCTGGATGAAATCTGCCCCACTAAGTCCCATGGCAGCAAGCTCTGTAAGTTCATCTCCCACTATATAAAACAGCACTTTTCTCTCTTTTAAACTAGCAAAGCCCTTGAACTTGCACGGCTGTTCTTCACTTGGATGAATCTGTAAAAGGGCTTTTATTAATAAGCCTAATACTAGGGAGGAGTTGCATTCAAAAGACAATTCAAGATTTGGGGAAGTGATTGCATCTTCTTTTCTGTAAGGGCTGCCTGGGAGTGAAGGGACAATATCAGATAGCTGTAGTGGTGCAGCTTGAGAAGGCAAATTGAACTCCTTGGAGTGACTTGAGGACCTGGAAGATCCTGGCTGGCAACAGCAGTGGGTGCTGCCAAAACCTCTTTTTGCATCCCCGCTGAGCAGCACTTACCGGAATTGGATGATGGACTCCCTTTGAGCCAAGTGGCTGAGGAGCTACTTAGCCATGAGGCTGAGTTCTTGTTTAGGAAATGGCAAAGACAATTTAGGGGAAGGGCACATCAGAACGCATTTCTGAGATTGCTGCTGCAGGTATAAGCCCCGAGCACCATCTGCTCTGGGCTCGCTCAGCACGGAGCAGAAGAAGCTGTGGGAGCTGCTGCCATCCTCGCATGGCAGATCCAGAGGGAAGCACCCACAAGGAGAGGCTGCTGGCTGCTGCCCTTCACCCCCGGGGCATCTCTGGGGGATGGATGGGGGTGTGCGTACCTGTCTCACACTGCTCTGGGCAGCAGGCTCTGGCAGAGTGAAAGACCTGTGGATAATTCATGTGTCTGCACTTCTTTGTGGAGTGCCATTAATCTTTGCATCAGGAGGCCGCTGCTTTGTCTCCCGGCGCTAAACCTTGAAGGCTCGTGATGGCAGTTAAAAAGCTGGGGGTACAAAGGGAAGTTTAAAGAAGCCTTGTAAGAGAAATTCGCGTCAGGGAGTGAATAATCTGAAGGCTCTGTGCAGTGCAATGGAGAGCCGGGCTCAGGCTGATGACTCTAACGTAGTCAGTAGTGCAGAAAAGAACTGTAAGTACTTCCAAATCCTATGGCCATCCTTTCTTTCTGCAGCAAAAACCGTATCTCTTGTGATCAGGGTTTTTTTCCAGGCTTTTTTGTCTTTCTCTTAGCAGGTACGGGCCCTGTTAAATATTTACTTTTCAACTAACATTTTCACTCTGTGGTTCATTTGTTTTGGGACACTATTGTTTTTTTGAAGCTTGTTTTGTTAGGCTGCTAGGTAAAGCCTTCCCTTTTTTTGACAGCCTTTTTACTGTTCTTTAAAGCTCTTCTTTGATGTGAGCTGAGAAACACAGATCTTACTCTTTTATCACTTTCCCATGTCAGTTTAAAACCAGTTATGAGTACCACAAACTATTAAAAACAATCTAAGCTACCCTCTCAAGTGACAGATACTTAGGGCCTATCTCTTATTTTCAGGCATGTGTATAGGGCAGACTTTGGTTTTGAGGCAGCAAGAAAGGATGCTGCTTGGTAAAGAAACATGACTGTGGAGGCTCAAAAAATTGTTTTGGAAAATTCATGTGGAAAAAGGCAGAGCCATGGGATACCAAGGTGAGTTTAGTATACCAAGAAACTCACTATCCGTGAGGTCTGGCCTGTCCTGATCTGTTTTCTACACTAATTTAATTGATCCTTTGTTGATAATTGAGTTACCTGAGTTCATTCCTTCTTCAGCAAGAAGGACTATTGCCCTGACATGTGCAGTATGGAGTTGGAAAGGACAGCTGGGTCATGACTTCAATCCTCTAATACCCCATGCAGCCTAATGCACTAAGGTCTGATGAAACACTTCCATGTGTCCCCAGGTACGTGAGGTGCTGCAAAAGGCAACAATAAGGAGAAGTCAAGCAGAGCAAAAGCATCACTGGGGTCCCAGGGCATGTTAGAAAAGGAACTGTAAAGAAGAACTCCCCAAACTTTTTGTTGTTCTCCATGAGAGAGCAACTTTAGTGTTCTCTGAACAGCCCATCTCTGCCACCCCATGAGGCAGAAGACTCAGCTGGTACAAACTAAGTGATGTTTTATCACTTGTCTCGTGCAATAATGGTGCTGCCACTGTTTGTTTTCTTGTAAATAATACCTGCCACCTTTGGAGGGAGGTGTGTGCTGGCATCCCTGGGCACCTCGGGCTCTCCTGGTGCTTCCACCTGCTCCAGCCTTTGGCTCCTCATTGTAATCCACCCAGGAAACCTGTCAGGTCAGGACACGCCACTTGCAGTGGAGCCTTGGTCCTGTGGGAATGAGGTGAGAGCAGGAGGACTGAGGAGTTCATGGGCTCTGTGACCCTCAGGAAAACAGCTATCTGTTTGCAGACTTCTGTCCATCAGAAGTGGCCGTGGCTGCCAGGCCCTGGTAATGAGAACTGGTAGAAATATCTTGGAGTGGAGCATGAGAGGGCCAAGCACAGCACTGGCAGAAGGAAACCAGCCATTAGAACTGCTAGGAGAAAACCTGGATACCTCCTTAACGATTTTTCTCACTTCTGCAGCCAACTCTGACATGGCAGTGCAAAGCAGTGGTGGGACACACAAAAGAAGGAAGCCACCATCACCTTCTGCTAACGAGGTGAAACTGTTTAAAAATTCCCTACCTTCGCCTTTTTCAACATTGTCATAACTTATATTAAAAAAATTGTATTTTTCCAATATGTGACTGCTCCCAAATAAATAGGATTTTTTACTTTTAGCTGATGGTGTACAATTACCTGGCGTTGCTCAGAGGTCCCTGATGTGCTGGGAAAGCTGCATTTCTCTAGTTCACTGCTCCGAGGAGCCACCGTAGCTGTGAACAGCAGCAGCTGGGCTGAACTTGGCTGGTTCAGGGCTCTGACAGGCCAAAATAGTGTCTTTTAACTCTATCAGATTGAGTTTCCCATATCCAGACTTTCAGTAAGTGGGGTTTGTAACTTTGCCCTCAGAAGATCTGCCAAGCTCTTTTGCTCTTGCCTTTTTGGTCTGAATTAACCATTTTCTTATGGGCAATTTCCTCATACTCCTTTTGCGCAGCTGCCTGACAGTCCTTCAGGCATCTGCAAAAGCTAGAAGTGTTTGTTTGCAGCAACGTAAGCATTGGAGTTACCAAATCCCACAGAACCCTTTAGCTTTTTTACCAGAAGGGGGGATGTTTTGTGGGGCCTGTGTCATCCCCGGGCAAAGATAACATTTTCCGATGGTTTGCATGCGCTGCCTTCTCCCCGCTTGGCTCCCTGGCCAGGTTTTGCAGAGCACCTGGCAGGAGCCAGGGCTCTCCCAGCAGCACTGCTGGGTGAGGCTGCAGGGCTGCAGCTCTCCCCAGTGACCCACGTTTCTCTCTCAGCTGCTGGTGGACACGGGCAGCTGCTGTTGCCTCAGCGTGAGTTTTGCTTTGTTTTGTTTTAATCTGTCCACTTCATTATGTGCCTGAATTAGAGTGTGCTCTTTGAAGATCTTAACTGCTTGTCTAGAGCCTTACGGGAGTACTTTTGGAAGTGTGTCCCTTTGGCCTCCAAAGGTTTTTGGTTATAAACTCACATCAGATTGGGAAATGAGGTGTGTCTGCATGGTTTTTCTCCCTCCTCCTTTGCATTTAGCTGAGCATCAGGATATCTGGCACTTGGTGCATCGGAGGGCTTATCTATAATTCATGAAGGAGAGCTCTCTACCTTGTCCAGCCTGAGAGTTAACAGCAGTACCTTTTACAAAATGCTGCTGGGTTCAACCTGTCCTAGGTCCTAACCTCTGTTGAAGCTCTCAGGGCTTGTCTGTCACCACTGCAGCCTCTGCTTTCACTTTGTTTATGTAAACACGAGCCTCTTGCAAAGGAACCAGGAGTCAAGACAAATTGGAGCTGCTTCCTGCATGTCCAGATCACAGGTTACAGGGCTTTCCAAACCAGCCATCTGTCTGGGTTCCTCTCCTTTCAGCAACATTTGATAAGGCCCCAGGAGGGATGCCCATGGTGCGCAGGGACAGCCTGTAAAGACCTTTCATCAGGATTGACAAGGTGAAAATCGGACTTGTCACACACAGGGGTCAGGGTGCTGAGGTTTATTGAGCTTAGTCATGAGGAAAGGATATGC
Source organism: Tichodroma muraria (assembly GCA_013390105.1). Lineage (NCBI taxonomy): Eukaryota > Metazoa > Chordata > Aves > Passeriformes > Sittidae > Tichodroma > Tichodroma muraria. The sequence goes on from WAAG01081766.1 coordinate 173,138, forward strand.
ACTAGTGGCTCTGGGGCTAGAAATCCCTGCAGCAGAGATGCAGCCAGGGGGTTCTGACTTCCTGAGCAGAGCGCAACCTTAGTCTTCGTGCTGCTGTTACATCCTCTGTCAGGCAGCAAGGCTCAGGCCAGGCAGGAGCCTCAGTGCTCACAGCAAATGGGGAAAAGCGACCGGGCTGAAGCCTCAGGGCTTCTCAGTTGACCAAGCAGCAGCTGCCGACACACAAAGGATTTTAAGAGCAGGATTTTCAAAGCCACCTGTGTTGATTGAACTGCTTCCATTAAAGCTTCTCTTAAAGCTAAACCACTGGGCTGGGAACAAGTGCTTTCGCAGTTCCAGTCCAACAGATCCCAGAGTCCTTTCACCTTGCAGCCCACTGGCTGCTCTCTTTCTCATCCACTGACACCCCCAAGTCCCTCTCCTCAGGATTGCTCTCAATTCATTCTCCTCCCAGCCAGAAAGGGAAGGAGTGTAAAATCTTGACCAAATGAAAGCTGCTCTTCACAAACCACCCTGCCAGGGAGGGTGCCTTGTTGCACAGAGAAGAGGCCGCCTGTGCCTTTGGGTCTGTGCTGTGAGAGGCTAAAAAACACAGACCAGGGGCTTCCAGCAGCAGAGAGCTGGTTGTGATTAGGACTGAGCTCCCCCAGAGCAAGCTGTCTGTGGTTTGGGAGCGTGTGTGTATCCGAAGTGCGTTTCCTCTGCCCTGCTCAGGGACAGAGGGAAAGGAAAAGCTGTCCCAGTTTGGTACACGTGTCTACCAGTATGGTCCCCGTTTGATCAGCCTTTGGGTTTGCAGCACTCGGCAGCTGCAAAGCTGCTCCTCTCCTGGATGGGATGGAGCCATCGAGAGGAATTTCTCTTGCCTTGGGAGAGCCATGTTAGTGCTGCTGATAGTACTGCATTTCCTTCCTGCATCCCTGGCTCTACAGCACACACCTACCCTGCTCTAGGGGCAGCAGGCTGAAAATTGGTTTGAAGTTGGGCTTGGTGCCTCCTTCATGGTGCATCTCCAGAGCCAGACTTCCGTGAGGGGAGGAGGAGAGCCGAAGAGAGGGGATAACCCATCAGAGCAAACATCTGTGTGGCTTGGCAGTCCAAGCGTGTGGGAAATAAGAAAAGCCATAAAACTCTTAGAAGGGTGTGTGAAAGCGAATCTTAAAATGGAGAAATGTAAGAAAGTTAAAAGAAGCAAGGTCAAGAAATAATAATGCTATGTGCTGTATAGAGATAGGCCCTAGAAAATAGGTTAAGATGGTGGAAATATGTAAACTTAATGTAAACTTAATAATGAAGCTTTATCCATTGTTTTAGACTATCATAAGTAAGCACTGTTAGAAGCAAGATGTATGTGTAAGTTTACTAACTGGCTTTAGCAAACGCTTGTCAACTTTTAATATTATCCTATTTGCTAAAAAGCTTTTAAAAGACCATGTAACTAAGAGAACTCCATCTGCTGTTGCAGTGGCTGAAGCTGTTTTCATCTCCCTTGCTTGGCTTTGTAAAATGAGACTGATAATTAAGATTGAATAAAAGTTTTAATACAGCCGCTCGAGCAGTCCCATCCCGTGTTTTGTGTATATATACGTAAATATAAAAAGAAAAAAATCAACAATTCCAACACAAGTGCAGATATTAGAGGAAGAGAGAGGGACAAGGGTGAGAATATTGTGATCATTTGCCCCAGGATGCTCTCCATGCCATAAGAGGTCTGTGGCTTCAGGTGTCTAAGGGTGTAACAGCCTTTTTGGACTTTTTCTTTAGGGCTGTGCAATGAAGAGCACGTTGAGAGCTTCAAGCACCTTTTCTGTACTTCACCAGGATGGAGAAATAAAGCACATGATCTCCTGCATGAGTTCTCTCATCCTGTCACAGAGTAATGAGATAAAGGGGTCTGCCCATCTCAAATATCAGGTCCCATTTTGTCAAGCGGGGCGCAGGAAATAGCAGTGTGGTTTCTGCGCTCTTCTTCAATTTCAAGTCTCCTTGAATTTCATTCCCTCCCAGAGATAAATTTGTTGCAGAGAAGCTCGGCTTTCTGTGTGGTGGGTGCTGGCTGCCCACAGCCTGACGGGGCCAGGGCACTGCAATTACACCTGGCAGAAGCAATCCTCAGGCTCGGAGGAGTCTGTGTTCATGGCTTTTAAGGAACCTCATCATGTGCCTTCTCACTTAAATGGAAAGCATTACATGGCCTTCTGCAGCCAAAAGGGGGAAATAAGGATAGTCTCCTCAGGGCACTTCTGACACATGCTGACTGCCTGGCTTTTTTATAATTCACATTTCTTTCGCTGAGGAAATTGTCTGTCTGGTAGGCTGTCATTTTGCCCCATTGCCTGCAATTTCAATTTCTTCATTCACTTTCTGCTTTTGAGACTCCAGTTTCTTGGAATTATTCCTTGTGTAATGACTTCCGTTGCTAATTTACTTCTAAGTGATCCCTGGACAGCCACAACCATAAATGCATGTAGGTGACTGGGCGATTTGTCAGGGCTCTGCTCTAGGAGATGCTTAGTTCCAGTACTTTTATGAAGTATTTTAAATAGTTATCATCTCTTTTATGTCTGTGTTATAAAGCAATCCTGAAGTATGGCCTTTTTTATTTTTAAGCCTGAACTTGTTGATTTCTGTCAGCAGTCCCAATTCTCTGGCTGGCCTAAAACATTCCATACTTCAAGTATTTCCTTGCTGGGGGTTTTGCATGGATCTGAGCTGCCTGTCTTTAGTGGTTTAGCAAAACACAAACAAACTCTTCTGGGAAATAACTTCACAATTAAGCATTTAGGAGATGGGTGCCATCCAGAGCTAACAATTTTATCTGGAGACATTTATGCAATGTTTTGCGGACTTGTTAGGACCTCTGTTCCCACAGGTCATAAAAAAAATATCTGCAGTCTTCTCCCTTGATAAGGTATTTATTTTCTCCTGTTTGTCCAGGTCCTAAAACATAGAAAAGTGTGTTGCTAGTGACCAGCAAGAAGGATGAAGTGTTCATAGCTGGTAAAATGAGATCCCACCTCACCCAGGTGACTGCACCTGTGGAAGGAAGGAACTGATGCTGTTATACTTTGAAAGCTACCATCATGAGTTAAATGATATTTTCCACTCTCTCATTGCCATTGCTGCTTTGCCATGTTGGAAGCTCGGCATGCTGGGGCATATGAATGTTTCATATATGCATATATATATATATATATCTCCTCATCAACTTCTCCATCTGTGAAGCATATCCTAAGAGACTTCAGAACAGCCACTCAAATAAAGTAACAGCACAGCATTTGCTCTTCTGTTTTGTGGTTGGGGAGATCAAGTTGCTATGAAGTAGAATGATTTGCTCAAGGTTGCTTTGAGAACTCAGTATTCAGAATTACATTTCCTATTTTCCTTGATTTTCATTAATATGGTTTCACTCTTTACTGTATTTTAAGAGTGACGCAGGCTGGTCAGGGAACAGTGATTGATTCAGCCAGGCTAAGAACAAAATGAAACTGTATTTGTGATATAGACAAAAATGTGATTCCCCTCTCTCTCTTCCTCTCCTCCTCCACTGCAGCTTTAGGCTTGCTTTTAAACTTGTTTTTCTGAGGCTGGAAGCATGGTTCTTGCTGGCCATGTCACCCTACACCAGAGAGCAAAAGTTTGCTGACTGAATCCAGCTGTTCCCAGGCTAGTGTTCAGGAGAGGCTGACTGGGCCACACGGGCCAAAATGTTAGGGGTGCAGTAAAGAGCCTGAGTGGATAAAACCTGAGCTACAAACTAATATATATATATTAGTACTATACCCCAGTGTTAAAAACCAGACACCGTGCAGTTATGGGGGTGTCAGTTCATGTTCATTGAGAACCAGCTCTTCCATGGTTTAGCATGAAATTTATGTTTTAGTCCTTAGTGCAGACCATGAATAGATCAAATGACTTTTTACTGGCAAGATCATCAGAATCTGGTTGTGTCTCTGGTGCCTTGGCATGTTGGTGTGAGGACAGGAGGGGAGTCAGGCTGGCAGGCTGGAAGGGAAGTCTGCAGGTAAAGGGTTGTGTTTCCCACTGACACTGTATGGGGCAGGCACACATTAAAGCTGTAGTCTGAAGCCCGGCTGCCAGCCTCCTGAAGACCTGAATGAAAAACAAATTAAGTATCTCTACTCCTCCAGAAGGGGTGGCTTTGTACAAGGTTTGCTGCTCTGTCTGCAGTGAAGTGTTGGGAACGCTGGTAAAAACTGCATACGCAGCCTGTAGAGAAATGAGGGGGACAAAGGTCCTTGTCAGCCTCACATAATCCTCAGCTCAATTACCCTCGAACTCCAGACAAAGAGATAATACAGCACATTTTCCTAGAGCGTGAGAAAAGCAGATTTTATATCAACACAAATGCTCAATTTGTCATGTATCTTAATGGGATATCCCCTTCGGAGGAGCCCAGTCCTCGAGCTTGTTCCAGCTGTTGGACCAGCATGTTATGAAATACCACTTTAAAACAAACAAACACAAAGCTGTGTGTTTCCACGCATTCATGTATTCACTATAATGTTTTTCAAATGGACCTCCAGGGCAGCACCTTGGTGGGAAAACATCTGCTTTTGCACATGGACCTCTAATGGTACAAAATCCACAGCTTGGAAAGTCCTGATAATGGAGGAAGCTCTAAAGCCCACAAGAGTCAGTTGTTGGGTGTTGCAGGGTAGTGACTTGTGTGTAAATTGAAGCATTGACATAAGAGCTAATAGATTTTTAAGGCCAGAAAGTTGTCTCCATCTCAAACTGTGGATTTTGTCCTCTTTGAGAGCTAAAAAAACATTTAAAGTATAGTGGGCTGTGAACTTTTATTAATAACCTCATAAGGTGGTTTAAAAAAAAAACCAAAACCAAATAACCCTTGTCAAGTTATTGTGAAAGAAAACAAGATAAAAATAAAAATCAATAAAGTTAAGTGGTTGCATACACCTCCTCTTTCTTACTCAAGTGCTGATTGTGAAATTTTACCCATTGTTTGAGCCTGCAGTGGGTTTTATGAAGACAGGTGAGCTATGAAGCAAATCAAGCTTTCAGAAAGTTTGATAAACTCTGCCTTTTTTAATCATGCAGCATAGCTCTGGATGTAAAATTTACACAGAATACAGTTTGTAGGTTCAGGGACTAAGTAATCATTTTTCCAGAGCTGTAGAGCAAGCCCAAGAGGGCTGTTAGACGTCCTAAAATAAATAAATATTGAGCCCAAGGGAGAGATGAGTATGTAATTACACAAGGTCTGGCTTTTGTGCCCTCTCAGAAAGTTAATTTAAACTTTGGTTAGCTGAAAGCTCTCTGCAAGAGGCGGCACCAGAACTGGTGAATTTGTTTGGTGTGGCATTTTATCTGTCTGCTTTTTGACTGAAATCCATGCAGATGAGGAAACAACATGCTTTGGAGGGGAGGCGTTGTGGGGTTTAACCAACAGGTGGGACCATGAACGACAGGAAAGAGGAGAATAAAAGGCTGGTTTCTCACAGCCTTCAACAACTTTAACATTTCTGTCTGCACAGCAGTTTTTGGTTGGTTGGTGTTCTGCTTGTTTCTGTTCGGTGCTGATTTACATCCTCATGCTTGGGAAAAGATGAACTGGGGAGAGTCAGGCTTCAAACACGTTCAGTTAAACAAAGGCGAGTCAGCGGCGTGATGCAGGTGTGGAGGAGAGAAACAAAAAGAACTTACTAGAGATGAATTGTGGGTCAGGTCTTGGGAGACGTGTTTTACCCAGTTACTCTACTCTGTCTCACATCATCATGAGCTCTCTTACCTTGGGAATCCCACAAGCTTCAGTGGGGTTGCCCTTATCTCAAGTTCAGTAGCACATAGGGAGGTTAGAAAACCCACTGGATGTTTATTTTCAATCTCTTTGATTTTAAAGATCTGGTTGTAGATGCGTTTGGCAATGTACAAAGCGATTCCTCGTAAATCTTACACAAGTCTTCTGACAGCAGAAGTTAACCCAGAGCTGAAAATGCAAGTAGAGAATTCAGGGTTTTCTTCTTTTTTCTTGCTGTTTTAAATCCCTCTACCTTTGCAGTACCCAAGGATGGTCCAGGCACGCACAGGAGCCCGGCTGAGTTCTTTGGTCACTCCCTCCGCTTCTGTTCAGCCTTCCAGTCTTTTTATATTTTGTCTGCTTGAGGCAAGTAGCAGCTGGAGCTTTAGCCCAGTGTGGAGGAGGTGGCAGTTTCTGTATATTGGATGTATAAATACTTGTGATCACTTCCCTAAACATTACAGCAAGCTATGAGTAACCGGTGTCGTGACTCACTGCTGCTGTAGCTTTTGAAGCTGTGCCCAGGTCTCTGAATCACACAGCACAGCAGAGCTCGGCTGGCACAGGAGCAGCTCAGGAACAGCGTCCTTGGGGCAGGGAGCCACCGCTGCCCTGTGCACCTCTGGCACGGCTGTGATGCCCTAACTTTTTAACTTTTATATATTTCAGATGCTGTACTGCATTAGTGCCTAACTCTGAACTCCTTACAGAGTGCTATAGCAAGCTCTCTTCAGCTTTGATCTGACAGAACAATCCTTCCAGGCCTGAGGTCCAAGGACACCCTACAGCCTCAGGCCCTGAAAAGTATAAATAAAAGTGAGTTGGGGGGAGCAAACGGAGGGTAAATTACTTCATTACCTGAAGCTGTAATTGGACAATTAACCCCTGATATGTAAATAGACCAAACTTATAATTGTCTGAAAAATTTGTGACCGTTGTCCACCTTGGGTGTTGCCTCTGTGAGGCTTTTGCGCTGCCCAGGGTGTAGCTATTGAAGGCCTTTAGTAAATACCCACTTTAGCTCTGTCCGGCCTCTGTTCCAGGCAGCCACTCCAAGGCATCAGCTGCAGTGGGGTTTGGGATTTCACTGGAGCTCCTAGGCTTCTTAGACCAGAGAGACCAATAAACCAGATCTTTCTGGGCAGCGCTCCCTCGGCTCCCGGTCTAGGAGGGGTTACACACAGCACACACAGCCCAGGGCTGCGAGCTGGGGGGCTGGGAGGAAGGACAGGATGTCCCCCCAGGCTGCCAGGAACGGCCTGGTGCCATGGCTTAGGAAAGCTGCAGCATTTCTTGTGATATTTAAGTTCAGTGGGTAAGCATCGGGTCATCCTTCAAATGTACCACATGCAGCGGTGTGCAGATGGAGCTTCACCAGGCTGATGTTATTTTGTTCATCATGCTAATCCCATTTATCTTCTGGACAACAGAGCCTTGCAGTCCTACACAGTCCTTAGAATCCCAGCTTTTGGGAATGTTGCACAAGGTTTGCCTGTTATTTTTTGCTTTAAGCTGCTCAGGTTTGGAGATTTTCCAGAGGTGTTCTGGTAATTTTGGATGCGAATGTTCTGTACCAACAAAAGAGAAAAGGACAGTGAATCTGCCTTTCCCTTTCAGCTAGTGAAGAAAGTGGCAACAGTCCAGTACCTCAGCAATGATACTCAGAGGAGGATGTTATTTTTACCTTTTTGCATTTGCAGAATTGCCTTGGCTTTTGGAGGAGGTAGCTAAGTCATTGTAAGTATGGACCTCAGATCCAAACTGTACTTCTTGTACTACTATATCCTTTGTCCTGGACCATTTTTGGGTTATTGCTCTTGACATTTCTTTTTAGTCTCTCAGTCTCTTTTTAATGCCTTTGATTGCTAATGAAACTACATTAACACCTACTACAGTGGGTTTTAACCTTAGGCTTGAGCACATCCTAAATCACAGCAAAATATCAAAAAAACTTGCTAAAACCCTTCTATCTCAACAGGACTATGCAACAAAGCTGTGGGAGATCGCTTATTTTGCATTTTATAGTGCAGTAAATCATTTGAAGTTGCTCTGAAATGAAGACAAAGCCAGAGGAGATGCTTGTGCTGTAAAGACACTTCTCTTGCAGCTATTTGGTGAAGCTGCTCACTGTTGCTCTTGGAGGTTACCTGTGCCCTTGGAGAAGTAGCCCCACAAACCCACGTTGTTCCACGCTGCCACTCCCCAGGTTTCAACCACAGAAGTCTGGGTGGGATTTTGGCATTCAACTGCCAAAGACACCTAAGCAAACCCTGATCTTAGAGCATTAGTTTCAGATTATCTCTTCTGCTCTCTTTGTGAACGCTCGGGACTGGAAAAGCTGAATAGTGCGTGTTTTTCTACACAGATGCCCCTGGCCCTGGTTAGTACATGGCTGTTAAAAGTCTGGCCTGACTCGGCAGATTTTTAAGGCATTAATCCTGCAGCCTCATAATGCTCTTGGATCTTTCTGCATCCCTTCCTTGTTTTTATAAGTGGGGATTTTGAAAGAGGTCTTACATCGTATTTTAGGCTTTGCTAGTGCCTCCTTCACCTGAAAAACAGCATCAAGTTAAATTCAGGGTGACTCTCCTGAATTGCATGAAACCTTCCTTTTAAAATGCACTTCTTCTACAAGGCACTGAACTTTAAAACGCTGTACACAGACAGAGACACAAAGTATGAGGGGTTATAAGTCTCGACAGAATCACTGTACATAACTGTGTAGAAATAAGGGCAGCTCAAAATGTGTTCTTCCATGTACTGTTTGTGACTGTTCAGTATTGTTTCTGCTTCACTTACAATGAAATCTCTCTGGGGAAGAGGCAGTGTCTTCTGCTTTTCCACTGCAGGAGGCACAGCATTGTGGTCTATAAATACTAATGGTTTATATAGTGTTCACCTTTCACCTTTCCATTCCCTTGCAAATAAATAACTGTACTGCTGTCTTTGCAGTATTCTTTATATTAAGCATAGGGGAAAACAGCATTATTTAGAGAAAGGTAAGTTGCAGCATAAGGGTGTATTATATTTAGTGTGGAAGACATCTACAGTTGTTCCTGTTTCTGGTTTCTGATGAAGGCAGACTAGATTTACAGCTAGTGATCGATGGTTAATAGAAAACTATTGCAGAAATCCTGTGGTTAAAGTGTACGATTTGCATAGATCTCTCTGGACACTTTCCAGCTTTTCACTTTAGAAGGCAGTATTACTTCTCTATAATTTATTTTTCCTGGCATCCCTCATTAGAACATAACAAGGTTCTTTGCAGCAGATATCACTCATCAAGCTCATGACCAGCATGAAATTGTGCAGCCAACACACAACTTTGGCTCCAGGGGCTGGTGGTGGCTGCAGCAGGATGCTGATATGGGTCTGTGGTGATGCCCTGCACGGACACCCCACTTTGCCTGCTCTGATGGGCCCCCTTGTTATCATTATCCTCATGGCCACCTACAGCAAAGTCACTCCCCTGCAGAGGGGAGGCCCTGGCTCTGCTTGAGGACTCCCCCTGCCCGTCAGTGAGCTTTATGGGCTACTGCTTATAGGGAAATTCCAAGCCTTTGAGGCCTTTGTGTCAAATATCTGGGATGAATATGAAAGCAAATGGCTGAATGATCTTGTGTTTCCAGGCTTCTCTAGGGGGCTTGGGAGTTGAAGAGGGCTGATACGGAAGTGATATAGCTGCCCCTTCCACATACACATTTAGCTTTGGAGATTTTTAGAGTTTGACCAAATGATGATATGACCTGTATGGGCAATACTGGAAATACTGAGAAAGTATTAGCTCGTTTCCTTTTGCAGTAATGCTGGAGATGGGTGGCCAAAATATCCTGTTGCACGTGGAGTTTCTGCCTTATCAGAGAAGGTAAAACTTCAGGCAGTCAGACTGGGACTTTGAAAAGCTGATCTGGAGCTCATGGGACTTAATGCAGTTCCTGCAAAATGGCATACACTGCACAGAGAGGTATTCCCAAGGCCAACTTCAGGTATTTTACACAGGCCAGCCTGTGTTTGTTCTTGCTTTTCAGGTTCTGGTCTTCTCTCCATCACTTACATAAGGAGATTAGCCTCCTAAGAGAGCCAGGGTAAATATTTATGCAAGTAATGGTACTGTGTCTTCATCCTGGATTTAATGTGCAGTGCTTTCACTTACTTTCTTACCCGTGAGAATGAGGAGTAACATGGAAATCTCTTCTCGTTAGGTTCCCATGTAGGTTGTGTAATGTGGCTTGCACAATAATTTAAAAGTATAAATTTGGACTCCCAGGCACACTGGCTTTTGAAATCCTGAAATTGCTGCATTTCTACCCACACAGAGCAATCTAAACCCCCTTGGTTTGGAGAAGACTCCTTGAGGTGTTTATCCAGGGGCTCGGTGAAGCAGCATATAAGAAGTTTTCTTGTTAATTACCTCCAGTCTGACCTCTGAAGACCCTTATTCCATCTTCCAGAAAATAACTTCCTCACTGTGACAGAGAAGGGCAGCTTCAGCATCCAGTCCCAAATTGCTGAGGCTGCACAGGGGACTCCTTTTGCCAAATACTCTGAAGTGGCTTGAGCCACTGAACAAACTTGGAGTTAAACAGACTGTCTTGTTTTAAAGTATCAGTCCAAATGAGCTCTTTCTTTTCACCCAAGAGCAATCTCTCCTCACTGGCTGTATGTTATATCACTAGCATTCATGGCAGCTACACAAAGCAGGGGAGAGGTATTTTACTTTGAATTCTTGGAACAAATGTTGGGAATTAGTGCTTGCAGCTCATAAATAAAATAGTTTTATTTTATATGCAACTTTATTCAATGTCTAAAAAACATGTGAAAAAGGTAACTGGTGGCATATACCCAGCTTTCAGGGGGAAATTTCCATTAAGATGAATGACCACATAAAAATCACAGAGGAGGAAAGAAACCAAGAGAGTTAAGAAGTGACAGGAGAGAGGGTTTTTGAAGAAAGTTTGGAAGCAGTTGGAGGATTGACGTGGCTGACAGATAAGAGGGCTGTTCCAGACAGCAGAGGTAGGCGATGGGGGATGCAGTGTTATGAATAATGTTAAAATAATCTGAAGGGACAGCACAGGGAGTGGTGAGAGTTGAACTGGGAGGGGAAGAAACGTGCTTTGCATTGAAAACAGTGACCCGACTTCCACTGAGCAAACAGGAGCTTCCTGCATGTGTGCAGAAGCTGATTTGTCAGCTACCACTGATGGCAGATCAGCAGGGGAGAAAACACTGCAAAATCCAGAATTCTGCTCTGATACTTTTGCTGTTCTGTGTTGCTAAATCTGTGTGACGTGGATGGAGAAGAGTTGGTGGCCTTTCAAAGGGCACCTCTGTTTCAAGGTGGGCTCACTGCTGGTCATTAGTTGGCTGTACACAGCTCTGATAGAAGCACACACACGATAATACCAGAGATCAAATTCAGATCTGTCAGGGAGGATAAAACAAACCCCTTCCCTTTCTCTTCCATCCATGAGTTAGGCAGCAATGAATAAAACACCCTGGGTGTCAGGCACAAACCAAGTGAGTTGTGGTGGTTGCTTTTTTTTTCCTTTCCCTTATGCTTGGCTAACTCCCAATTTCAAGTATCAAAATGCAGTTTCTAGTGCATAGGATGGTATTTTCTTGCTGCCATAAAACTTGTAGTGAACTATTAAAGTGCAGCAGCTGCAGCATTTCATCCCTGAGCAGCCCACACCTCAGTGCTGGGTGAAGTGACCTGGAAAGAGAATGTGTACTTTATCTTGTTACATTCATAAAACACCAAGATGTTTTTTGAGAGCTGAAGTGCTACACAAGTGCAGGATCTGATTATTTTGGGAAAGATGCTATGGCAAGTGATCCTGATGTATATTAGCTCACCTGAGGGCAAAGTGGCCTTCTTAAGGGAAAAGAGTCTGTGCAGGAGACCTTGGCGTTGGTGCTGTGGGCAGAGGTCCTGCTGTAAAACACCTGAGAGCCTGAGCTGATGATTGTGCTAAATCAAGTGCTAACTCTTGGATGATGCAGGTGCACAGCTCTCCTGGAAAACACGCTTGCTCCCTGCAGAACAACAACACTACTTCATTTAGTCTTTTCCCCTCCTGAAACTCTCTGCTCCATCCAGTGCCCAGATGAAATGGGGTGACCCATAGGAAAATGCAGCGGATTCCTTATTTTTGTGTATCTCTTCCTCTTCTCCCTTCCTGGTTGATTGCAACTGGATGTGCCATGTGAGTGAAGTCCTGCCTTAGCAGACTGGAGCACTCTGTGTTCTGCTGGGTTTGCCAGGCTGGCTTTAGCTGTGTTTATGCCTGTGTGATAATGCAGTGGGGCAGGGGTGTTTGTGTTTGCCTGAAATCAGGTTTTAGAGACTCTTCTCCTCAATTACACCATTGTATTCTCTTTAGCACTGGATTTTTTTTTTTTTTTTAATTGAAAATATTTTGGTTTTAAGGCTGTTGTCTAGCTGGCAGGAGCAGAATGGCACTACCAGCTAGGAGAAGATAAACATTTTTGGCTCAATGAGTCGCACCTAGGAGCTTTTCAGAAAACTGCACTTATTTCCTTCTAATAACCAAAGCAGTGCACTTTGTGCTGACACATAGCTTGGAATGGAGGTGAATAAAACCAGAGGCTGGCATGTATTACTGTTAATTGTATGACAATAGCACTTGGTGGCCTGGTTCAGTGTGGGTGGTGCAGCGTGAGGCTCTGCCACAGCAAAGGAGGCACCTGGAACCTCACCTGCTGAGCAGAGGAGGGGAGTGAGGATGACAAGGGACACAAATCTCAAGATGTGACTTGCCCCAAGTCATCTGCAGGACTGGGAACAGAAGTCAGTTCTCATGGAACTCGATAGAAACAGTAGGTAGGTGATAGCAGTTTTGTCCCTTAATCCCAGTGTAGTGCACTGGTTTATGGGTTTATAAGGTGACCAATCAGTTTGATCCTCTTTAAAGGTTCAATATCTTTAATCCCGGTGTCTGGGAGTTTATGGGGAAAGCTGGAAATGGAAAAGGAAAGTGACAGTCACCTGAATTTGTCTTAATCCCACAGGTTACAGTAAATCAGTGGTGGAAGCATATTGCCTATCACAGTGCCATGCATGACTGATCAGCTCTGTCCTTCAAATGCTATTAACTTCAGGCTGGTTAATCTATATTCCTGTATGTTGAACACAAAGCAGTGCTGGCTGAGGGATTAGGGGGAATTAAGTATTTGTTCTCTAATCCTGAATGTTTATAAATCAGTATTAATTACTTAAGGTGCTTTTAGAGAGTTTACATCCCAGTTCTTCTAATAATTTCATGATTCATCTGTCTAATAAAAATACTTAATTGCAAGAGAAGAAATAAAATCTGTGGCTGTGAAGTGTAAGTGTGCAGATCCTTTGCTTAATGGGGACTAATTGCTGTTATTATGGATTCTGATAAGTTAAAATTAACAGTGGGGGTAGCCACATCCCACATCACTGTCTGTAAACGTGCTGCAGAGATTGGGCCCACTCCTGGGAGGCAGAAAGAAGCTGAACCCAGGACAGCGGAGCCCTTCCCTTTCAAAGAGTAAATTTATGCCTTCAGTGCTTTGAAGAGTGTGTGGGGATTTTGGGGGTGGCATTTTGGGGCTGGGGTGTGTGAGAGGCTGGAGAGATTGATGTCTCGAGACACTCGGAGGTGCACATGTTGTGGGGAGGGGGCAGGTTTGGTTTTTTGGGGGTAGGGGAGTTGAGTGATGAGCACAGGAATAGCAGTGGGAATTGAGCATCCTGCAGGGCTTGTCTGGCAGTGGCATCCCGGGCACTGTGCTGTGGTGCACACAGAAGAAGACTTTTGAAGACATTGTCTTCAAAGGATCATCTTTCCACTGATAAGGACAATGGTCTTAAAGCAGAGAAAAGGGGGTTTGACTGGAGCAGGAAATCTTGCACTAGGCATTAGCAGGGCTATTGATTGCCCTAGATTCAGCATTTAATCCTTCCTTTAATCACAAATCAATTCCACTGTGTCTTTGAGGTTTTTAAACTTTTCATCCAAATGCTTCAGACTTCAGAAGAGCAGTGTATCCTGTGCAGGGCTTTGGGGGTCCCACAGCTCACCAGTATTCTGACATTGCTGCCACTTGGGGCAACCAGAAAAGAGATATTTGGGGCAGGTGAATCTCTCAGGCCCTGCTATGTTTATATCTTTATCTTGGAAGAGAGGCCTTTCTAATACTTTGTCTCCTAAGGTCCTTAATCAACTTGGAATTTTGCTAGAAAGAGAGTTTGTTTTTCCTTCGTTTGATCTGTGTGCAGCTCACAGAATAGATCATCTGACAGGAGTTACACTCCTGTCTGCCTAACACGCAGTTTTCTGTATTGGAATCTTTCAGGTTGGAAAAGACCTCTAAAATCATAGTGTCCAACCACTAACCCAGCACTGCCAAGCCTCCCACTAAACCCTGGCCCTGAGCAGCACATCCCTTGCATTTAGCCCCAAAACTCAGCTTTTGGGCCTGCTGAGAAACGAAAGGACTGGAAAATATGGCTACTGTGTGAATGACCGTGGCATACCACCGTGATTCCATCAGCCCCCTGGCTGATGCTGCCCCAGCCTTTCTTGGGGGAAATGTCTGTTGTCATTTCCAGGGCAGTGGCATGGCTGAGCCCGGGTCCCTGTGTGCATCCTGCTGGCTGCACATCTGCCACCAGCACACCACCTACGGGTTTTAGGATCCTCAGAAACCTTAGTGCCTCAGCCTGCTGATACCTGGCTTTTAGGATCCAATGGGTTGCTTAGCTAGCAGTCATTGCTCACAGCAACTGGAATGGAAGGGACGTGGTTGTGCATATATGTCACAGAAGTGCTTTTTAGCAGCTAAATAATAATCTCCACACAAAAGAGAAAACAAAAGGGTCTGAAAGAGGAAAGAATTTGGAAGCTTTGGTGCTTCTTGTTTCTAATTGTGTTTTGTCATAATGGTGTAGGGTATAAATTAGACTGGAAGAGCATTACGCAAAGAAAGAACTGAAGCTCAAGGCTTCTGAATTGAATGACTTTTTTTTATTAAGTATTTTTCAACTGCAGCTAAGTTTTTCTCTTGAACTGTTGGACTTGCTCAGTGGGACCTGGCCAAAGCCCCAGGCCTACAGCAATGCCTTAAATATTAACACAACTCTTGGGGGTGTCCCTGCCTTCCATCACTAATGTTTTGTGTGGTCGTTGTATTGCCAGTCTCATTTGAGGCCTCCTTCAGATCCTCTTCTAGTTATTAGTTTCTCCTGAGGAATTTTTAGCTGCTCTTTTCCGTGATGGTGAAATGCATCAGCCTACCTGCAGAAGGAGGCAGGGGACAAGAGGAATGTGCTGACTGTGGGTGTTCACAAGTGCTGGTTTTTTGGCTTTTATTGCCATGGCTGACAACAGCACATTACTCACAAGCGGGATGGCCACTGCTGGCTTAGAGTTGCCCCACTGTGGTAAAAATCCGAAACTTTCACACTGCCTTATGCCACTGTGTTCGTGTTTATGCCACATCTATTTGGTGAATAATTTCTCAACCTGCTTTTAAAAATCTCCCTCTAGTCTCTGCCACCACAGTAGCAGGCATGCTGTTTATTGGTCCCAGTAAAATTATATTGGAGATAACACATCAGTGGAAGGAGAATTGTAGGTGGGTTTGGGGGACTTTTCCAGGTGGTGGTGATTTTTTAGCTGGTGGCACAGCTGGAATTTGGACTGCTGTCCCTTGGTTACAAAGCAAGATCTTAGCTGATGGTCCAGGTTCCCTGAGAAACAAAGGGCTTACTGTGGCTGTAGTGTTACTTTTGGTTTGCTTCTTTTCTGGTTTAGTTTTAAAGATTATCACCTCTGTCTTGTATCAGGCTATGAAATAGCCTTTAAATGTTAGTCTTGACATCACTGAACATTTCCCAGCATTTTCTCATTTTTTTCCATTTTTCTGACAATTGTGCCTGTACTTGCCATAGTGGACAAGGTGGCTTGCACAGGGGACACCTCACTATAGTACATCCAAGTTGGGAATGAATGTTTTTGGACATGGGAAAGTTTTTTTGTACGTGGCATGGGACTTGGTTTCCGTTTGATTGGGGGTTTTATATCCAGCAAATATATATTTTTTTTTTACATACTTATGCCCCCATTAGGTGTTGCTGACTCAAACCCTGAACCCCTGAGAATGGGAATCTTTCAGGACCTAACCCTGAGTCAGGATCAACAGGATTTGGTCGTGGCTGTAGTGAGTTTGATACTGTCTAATCCCAAATATTCCTGCCAGCACAGTCACCCCACCAGGATAATTTTCAGAAATACCAAACTGACCCTAAATATTCTCATGTAGGTCAAGGCTTTACATTCAATAATGGTTTGCCATTTTCCTCCTGATTTCCCTCCAGTATTGTTTTGATATTGGGCAGGTTGCTGGAGGAAAAAGTGGGATCTGAAGATAGGCTATTCCTGACACAAAAATAAGCACACAAGATGGAAAAAAGAAACCATCTTTAGCAATTAATCAAAGAAGGAATGTGAAGGGTGATGAATGCTGGAAGGTATGAAAGGCTGGTTTTCAGCTGCTTTACATGCTAGTAGAATTACTCTACTAGCATGTGGCACTGAGAGAGAAGCAATGTGATATATGAAAATAAAAACATTGACTAGCTGAGCTGGAGTCTTCACTTGTGAAGCAAAAAGCTAAGGGCGCCAAATCCTGTTAAATTTTAATGAGATTTTAGATAGGACTCCTTGTGTGTCACTGCTTGAAAAACAACACTTGAGGCTGATAACAGCAGAGAGCCTGTGAGTTGACACCTGCAACCCAGCAGGGCTGAAATATTGGCCGCTCTGGAAGGCGCTTGGGTCGGGAGTGGTGGGAAGCAGTTCCTTTGTCTGAGCCATCAAAGCTGCTCTGCAGTTGCTTTTGCTGCCTCTGAGCTTTGTGAGGGCATTGGGCCTTCCCCATGAGAAGGGGAGGAGTGGCAGAGCTGCTGTCCCTGCCCAGCCACCACCGTCTGCCATCCCTCTGTTCCCCAGATGCCCTGGAGCCGAGTGGGAAGGAGGTGTGGAACCCTAATTGTAGGTGAACAGAAGAGTGAAACTTTGGGGGTTGTTTTACTGCTGTAACCATAGCTTGGCCAACAGGTGATATTTGAGGTTTTGTTCTTGTTCATGGGCGGTGGAGAGGTGTGATTGTGCATACCTCCTTTTCCTTTTTTGGGCATGTTTTCTTAACGGGATGCTCTTTTGGTACCAGGCCCATCCCTTTTTCTGGTGGTTGAAGGAAGTGAAGTGTTCCTTCAATCTTCAGGTATAACAAATAGCATAAGAACATCAACATGATTCAAGTGGATGAGATTTATGAAAATACCTCTTTTTTTAATAAGTTTTGCAAGCAAGCTTTCGTGAGGACTGAGAGGAAGGAGAAGGGGCATAAGAAAGGGAAACAATCTCAAAACACAACTTTAAAATTTTTAAAGTACCAATATTTATTAATTCCTTTGGCATGTATTAGAATAATATTAATCCTGATGAACTGAGTTGGTATTAGTGCAGATGTCATAAGCACTTCCACAGGCATGCAGCTGTAATTTAGCGTCAGTTAAATAGACCATTATTTAAAAGTGTTATTTTAATACATTAAATTTCCAGTGTGTCTTCAGGCAGTTGCTGGAGCTGCTGTTAGCTTCTCTTATCACTCTCCATTTTTCTTTCTAGCTGTTGCTCCTGCTGTCCTTTCCTTGACAGCGCGTGCTTCCTGCAGCCACAGGACTCCTCGGGGTGCTTGGCAGTGCAGCCCCACGTTCTGCTTAACCTAATTTACGTGCAGGAAGCTGCTGCAAGGGACAGTCCTGCCTTTTTCCACACCCCTTCCTGGTACTCTTTACCCATCTAACACTTCTAGAGGTAGGATTTTGAAACTCAGCAATTTTTTTGTTGTTTTTGTGACCTTGAACACATCCTCTGAGCCTCACAGCTGCTGATAGCGCAGTGCCAAGCTCCTGGTTGTGTAGGCAGCATCCAGGAAGGTGGCATTTGTTCCTGTCCCTGCTTGGAGCTGTGTGGAGATGCTGGTTTGGATGCTGGCAGCTCTGTAGCCACACGAGCACCCTGCCTTAAGGGACTGCATGGCCTTGCCACAGTGCTGTGACAAAGCAGCTGCTTGTTCAGGAGCTGCCAGGGCAATGCCTGTGCGTCCAGCTGCACAGCAGACACAGGGATTGCTCATTTTATCTCCCTGTTCTTGGGGAATTCCCTGAAAACAGCTTCTGCCTTGAAAAATTGACTCTTATGATGTGAAGTGCCCAGTACAGCAAAGCATTTCTATACGTTTCTGTAGCACAAATTAACACGAAGGATCTGATACTGGAGAGTGGAACGACCTTTTCCTCCATATAATGTGTAGGAGCTAAGCTGCAGTCAGTCACTGTTGGGAAGCAGAAATAGTGTTTTTCTGGAGTGGTTTGGAACGTGTTGGTAGGTGTTTTCCCCTCAAGGAGCAGTAGCTGCTGCCTTGCTCTTTGTCCTGGTAAGGGCTGTCTCTGCTGATGCGTAGGGCAGCGGGGCCAGGATGTGCTGCAGAGGGCCCTTCAGGCACCTGCCCTGGCCTTGGCTCCACCTTCATGGGGCTCAGGATACTTCCCAAGGAGCCTGGTGACCAAGCTCCCACTGCCTTGGCAGCTCCCACCCAGCCAGAGAGCTGTATTCCAGCTCACACACTGCGTGTCAGGACAGGCAAAATTCCCATTTCTAAAGAGTGCTGTTAACAAATGCTTTCTTTAACCTCTCTCTCCTGTTTGCTATTCTCATTTACTCCCTCTGGAAGGCAAATCTGTGTCTCCTCTGCAAATTTTTAGGGTCTACATTAGTGCCTGCAGAAGGCAGGGAAATGGCTCTGTGGAAGCAGCAGCCTTTCAGTCTGGCCCTCGCTCTCTCTGTCTCATTTGTCTGGAGCAGTTTTTCTGTTTGCATTGTTCTGTCATGATACAGAGACATCTATTTTGGACTTAAGAGTTTTATGGCATCTCTCCCCCAATCTTTATGGTCCTTACAGTCTTTGTGCTCTTTCTGAGAGTGCCAGCCAAAGGCCATAAGCAGGGCTAGGTTGGCTGGGGAGGCAATAACTCCTGTTAAAACCAGCTGGTAAATTCAGACAAGCTGGGTCCTAGTCCTTTCCTTGGATAGAAAGCAGGACCTCCTCACCTCCTCACCCTCAGTGTTACTACATTAAGCAATTTTTCTGCAGGACAACAGAGGTTGAGTGTGAGCAGATCATGGCAAATCGGCAAATTTAAAATTCCTGGAGCAGTTGGCAAATTGCTATTAAAACTCCTGAGTTCAGTAGAACCACCAAAGTCACTGAATTCATACAGGTCCTGTACTGCAGTGTATTTTTGATTTTGAACAAGATGCTTTTGAGAGATTGGTGTGGATTTGAGCAAATGACTGAAGAGCTCTGAAGTCATTGTAGAGCATGGAAATACCCATTTACTAATGGGAGAACATTTATCATCAAACATCCACATCACCTTACTCCTTTCGGTAATAAGCCTCATGGGAGAGCAATCAAATCTGTAAATGAAAATTTATAACTCCACCAAGTCTCTGATTTTTAATTGCAGTAAAGATGATGGGGTTTCTGTCACAATTGGATTTCCCCCACACACTCCCCAGTTCCCTCCTTCGTCCCAGATATACAGGCACTAATTGTAGGTTTCCCTCCTCCTTATCCTGTTCCACAAGCACTTTTCTCTTAACCTAGATCACAGTAAGTAGCATTCCTAATTTGTACTTAGCTTAATTTATGGCTTCAGTTTTAGACTGCAAGGAAGACCCGTGGCCTTGAAGTTCGTCATTTTCCATCAAATTGATAACGATACCTCTCCCTACGGTGTATTCCTGCATTTGGTTATGTTTCACTTAGGGCCAGTGTTATGGCTTTTACATGATAAAATTCTTCCCTTTTAAGCAATCAGAATTCTTTGAAGTGTTTTTCAAGTCTTCTTTAGCAACGCAGATGACTGGTATGTCCTGATGATTTTGTTCGCTCTTTTCTCCGTCTGTCCCTGTTGGACGCCTGTTCTGTTGGACACTGTTTAACCTCAGGGCTGTTCATCAGGCTGAGACTTTGATTTGCCATCTGGCTGCCACATTTGACTGTGCTTTCTGCACAGTGATGTGGCCTGAGATGCCTTAAAAATGATGGCCTTTTGTGTTGTTTTGCGTGGATACCTAATCAGTCATTAAGTATTAAACCCTTGTGACCAGTGCAATGCGTTTTATTTATGCACTACTCCTTGGCTTTCATACAAGCTTCTGTGATGTGTTTGCTGAAGTATTTTAGGGTTTTTTTGCAGCCCAGTGGTGTCATGCCTCTGAGGTTCCTCCTCTTGGACTTGTGTAGCCAGAAATGGGCTGACGTCACACGTTGTGAAGATTTCATCGCAGAACAGTCATCGCCTTCCATCTTGTGTCTTTGTGCACATCAAAGAGCTGCAAGTCCCAGCAAGTGAGGTTCCAGGGAGTGAGGTTTGGTTCAAGGCTCACATGAAGCCAAATTGGCAAGTCTGGTTGGTTTTCTTTTGCAAATTGAATCAGGAGTCTCGTCGGACATGGAACCGGAGCAGCCACTGCTCTTAGACTGACTCACGTGGACCCAGCTGCTTCTGGGCCTCTGGCTGCCGCTGGAGGGGCTAGAGCAGGAGCTGCCAGCATACCTCCTGCTTTCTGAGGCTAGAAAATTGACAGAGTGAAATTGACCCTGGGAGCTGACATTAGCGCCGAGATCCCTCCCCTGTGACAGCGGCTGCCCTGACTGTAACCACTGGTTATGGCTTTCAGAAATCCTGAAGTAGCACATGGAATCAAGAGGTCAAACCTGGGCATTTATGAAGGCAGAGTGTGAGAAAATCAGTGTTTTATTTATATAAGTCACTACCAAAGGCATGGGGTGAAGAATTAAGGGATTTTCTAGTTTTATTGTTTGAAAGCAGAATTGATCTTCTCTTCCATTTCTGGTACGTGTAGTCAGTTAAGATGTTATTTATTTATTTATTTTGACATTGGGCACAGGTTGTAATGCTCCCTGGAGATGTTCAGCTATCTCTTGATCTGCTCAGGTTTGGATATTGCTGTCACTGTGGTTTCTGAGTACCTCCCAACCACGTGTTAAGCAGTATGACTTAGCATATGTCTCATTTAATGTCTTCTCTGGTCCTTCAGGATGATACTGGTTTGGATATATTCTGCTAGTTAAGCTTTTTTTTCCTTAATTTCTCATTTTTAATGAGCTACAGATGTGGCCATTTAAGCCAGTTAAATCTGACAGGTGCCTCAACAATGTCAGTCTTTGCTGTGCATTTGGAGGATCCCTATTCCTAACAATCCATCCCAATGGATGCCAAATGTCCACAGCTCCTTAATTTCAAAAACAATGGGTGCTTGACTCTCAAATTCAGTTCCCAAACTTTACACCACCCCACGGCCAATTTGCTGAGATGTTTTCATTATGCAACATTCATATGTAAAGCTCATATTGTTCTGAGGGCTCGTTACAGCTCATTGAGATGAAACCAGCTGTGAGTTTTTACCTTTGAAGGACTCCTGGGATGCCTGTTCTATTCACCAAACCCAGCAGTGGTGTACTTTTCTCATTTTGTAAATAGTGCTGTGTAACACGGACTGCAGCTTGAAAATGCTGGGGACACGCAGCTGAGTTATGGTCCTGTCTGTGTATGCTTATGTTGTTTTCTTTACAACAGTCCAACAGCTTTCAAAGTTCAGCTGTTGGAGCTTCTGCAAACACAAACAGGCATAAACTCTGCCCAGCCGAGTGAACAATGTTTTCCCTCAGCCTTCTGTATTAGAGATTGCAGAGTCTGAAGTTGTGTTTCAACTGCTTGCGTTACAGTGTAAGAATAGATGGTATCAGAGAAAAATAATCTCTTCCAGATAAAATTTGCTGCCTCATTGATACTGAGCTTGAAATAGAAGATTACAGAGAGCTGTGCAGGTCTCAACTCTGTGTTTCAACACACTGGTAATCAGATGCCTGTGTTGGGGGAGAGACTGTGAGTGGGTGTTGGTCGCCCCACCTCTTGCTGGCTATTGCGATACGGAGGCTGCACCTTGTTAATTTAGGGAAGATCACTGAGTTGCTGGCTCTCTGAGGTTGTTCCTGCACCAGCTGAGTCTGATCCCTGTTGCAGAGTCAACGTCACGGCCACTTCTTCTCTCCAGGCACCCTGCAGTCATTCCTGCAGCCGTTACTCATTGAGGAAATCGCTGGTGCTTGCCCCCAGTCAGCCCCTGAGATCGGGCTGGGCCCTGCCAGCAGCAGGGAGGAGGGCTGGGGGATGGAGGCATGCTCAGGGGAACAGCACAGGCACCCACGGTGCTGGGATGAAAGCATGGGGGTCTTCAGGCAAGGCTCTTCCTCAGGGATTTGCTTGGAGCCATTGAAGGAAGGATTTGTCGGGAAGCTGGCGTGTACAGCAGTAACGGTGAGGGGCAGATGCAGTGATGGGGAGCCCGTTTATGTCTTGGTTACATACAAAGCCGTGAGCGTTTTCTCTCGGCTCTGGAGCTGTGTGAACAGACTGAGGCTTCCCTAGAGGCAGCTTTGTTCCAGTCCGTGGCTGGTGCCTACCCACGGGGCGCTCCAGGAAGATGCTGAATGTCAGTCAGTGATTTTCCTCCTGGTTTGTGAACTAGATTGGGGTCATCATGTAAAGGTCCTCAAGATGACAGCTGATGCTTAATCACATGGAGGGGTCTGGATGGCCACTGGATCTGCACCTGCTGGAGTGCTTCTCTGAGCCCATCACATACTGACATGGAATTTAACTGAAAATGAGCCGTGGGGTGGAGAAATGCTTTTCACTCTCCTTACAGAAATGAAGCAAAGACAAAACTCTGCAGGGGGAGGTTTTATAATTAAATAGCTAAGACTTACCTCCTGTGTCTTTACACAGATTAATTTATGTTTTGAAAATCTCAAATGACTTGCAGCTATTAGGCAGAAATCCCCTCCCTGGAGATCTGACTTGCACCTTTCTGTGTCTGTCCTAAGGTGTCTACTTAAATGCATCAGTACATCAGCTAAGCAGACACTACCTGTGGGAATGTCCAGCCACAGGGAGTTCTGCCTTTTGGTCTCTCCAGGGGTCTGGGAGAGCCCAGCTGTGGGGCCACTGTGGTGGCTCCATGGTTAAGGCAAAAGTTCTCTGCTCCACCGAGAAATGCATTCAGAATTTGCAGAACATGCCATGAGAATAGAAATGCAGGGGAATGACTAATTATTAAATGCAGAGAGTGACTAATTATTCATCTACGTGCCTGGGACACCAGTGCTGGCATAAACCTGTCCCAGACAGGAGGAACCCGCAGCTCCTCCTCATGGGCTGTTGGTCCCAGTTTCCTGTGGTCCCATCAGTGTTTTTAGCTGTGCATTTCACATCAAATCATTCAGTCAGTGTGTCCTGGATTGCTCTCTTTTCACTTAGTGGGTTTTAACTGCTCAAACACAGACACCTCCTGTTTGAGTTGTGTTTGGCTTTTCTCTGTGGGTGCTGGAAGTTGGTTCAGTTTAGCATTGTTAACCACGGATATGCTTTATTTTTTCAAAGGATGCGATCTAAAGCGTGCACTTCAACTAGCTGATTGGTTTTTTCTCTTCCCTTTTGGTCTGGATTTCTGGTTTAGGGGATATAAAAAGATCGCCTCATATTTAATTGGAATATGTTTTATTTTGGAGAGGTCTTGAAGTGCCATTCCCTAATATGACAACACTGTTATTAGGCAAAATTCCTTTTGCAGGTGCCTTGTTAAGGAGGCCCTTCTTGTCAGAGTAAAAAGCAGTCATGAAAAGTTGTTGGGTTTTACATAAAGTGGCAATGTCCACATGCCTGGAGGCTGGCAGAGCAGTCCAGATTTATTTATCTGTGTGACCGATGGCTTTGTCACAGCCCTGCTGTGGCTGAGCTCTGAAGGGGAAATCCTTGCACTCTGCTGCTGTACACAGATCACAGTGCTGATAAGTCATGAGGTTTCATCACAAGCCTGATGATAGGGAGCATTTGGTTGCCAAGAGTGGTGCTTTGTGAGAAGTTTGACTCCAATTGAAAGCACACAACCCCTCACACAATAGAAAACAAAACCTCTTCAGAATAAAGAGGAAGAGATAAAAGATACAACGCAAAGCATTAAACTCTGGAAGGCACATACGAAAGATATGTATAAACCATACAATGTTTTGGTTGTTTGGATTGTTTTTCAGTAATTTCTTTAAGTCTTGTGGTTGGGTGCTTTAGTTATTTTCAGGGTCCTGAAGGGCTGACTTCATTTTTTGAGGTTTGGGTTTGGTTTTTGGGGGGATAAGGCTTTCTAAAATACCTGACTTTGTAAAGACGCCTCTTGGTGGTCTCCACTGGACTCATTTGAGAAAAACAGCTGAGGAATTAACAGAGCTGAGCAAAAGGTTTCAAGCTGATGGGCTCCGGATTTGGTTCAGGTGCCTTTTGCCTCCTGCCCCTCTCAGGGACGTGGTTTGGAAGAATTGGCAAAAACACTCCCCTACGGCATCTCTTGCTGATTGTATCTGTTTACTGAGTAGAGAAATTCTCATTATATTCCTTTGGTTTTGATCACTGCAATCAAGTGAGGATAATTTTGAAAAGAAAGAGCAGCATTGTGCACTGCGGAACAAATAGTGAGAAACTACTAGATGGGGATAATGGATGGTAGAAGAGAGAAGTTTTGGGGAAAAAAAAGGATTCAGGAACTAAGTACATTTGATGAAAGCTATCTTTCAGAACTCTCTGACACAGCCTTAAATAAAAGGCATATGAAGTAAGCAAGAATTTCATTTAAAAGCCCATAGAGAAACTGAGTTGGACTTCAGATTGTGCGCCTAGATGTGACATTCTCCCTTCATTCACTCAGACTTCCTTTTATTTCTGTGTGATCTTCCCGTGAATGCTGCTGAAGTGGGATCTGCCCACACAGCATATTGCAGCTTCAGTGCCGAAGGCAGTGTCAGCATCCATCCACTCTCTGAATTTGGTTGGGAGGTGGGGGAATCCCTTCCTTTTGGGTAGCAGATGTCGGTCTCCTACTCTCCCACAGCTCCCAGAAGTGAACTCTGCCTGGCTTGTGTGGAGCTCAACATGAAAGAAAGGATCCCCCTGCAAGCACAATGATAAATGAGCCTAAAACCTTAAACTTCCTTCAACAGCTTTAGCCATAGCTCTGCTCCCAGGGTAACAAATGCCAGATCAGGTTTGTCTGTCTCCTCTCATGTTTTTCTCTCGGTTGCAGCACCTTTGAAGTGAGTGCTTTGGTCAAGAGCAGCCAGTGCTTCCATCTTCAGCTGCAGGGTTCCTCTGGCTCTGAGCAGGACTTGGCAGTGTGTGTGTGGCTCAGGTGGCCGAGGCCCCTGTCCTCACTGCAGCTCAGGGGCAGTCGGCAGGGCAGTGCTGGGGGCTGTGTAAGAGCCTGGAAGCTGGGAAAGGAGGAGCAAGGATTGTTGGTGCTGACTAGAGATCAGTGTTGGCCTAGTGTTGGCCTTTTTCAAGTGCTTTGCTACAGACTGCTTCCCACGCTGGGCAGCTGGCACCCAAAGGTGCTACGGGAATAGCAGTGGACTTTAAAGCCTTGCTGCTTGCTGAGGTGCATGTGCTCTTCTGTGGAAGAGGTACTTTGGGAAGGAGGACAGCCTCTGTAAATGAGAGTGAGCAGGCTGCAGGCCAGGATAAATATTTGAATACTGGTCACCTGCCTCACCTGTCGTCTTCTCCAGCAGCCTGGCTGGTCTCAGCACTAGGACACTGCCTCCCTCTTGCCACAGGGCCTGCAGGTACCTCCTGACACCAGCTCTGGAGCCAGCAGTCCGGGGCAAACTCTGCTCCCAGCAATCAGTCTGTCCCAGAGATTGTCCTCCCCAGGGTCCTGTGGGAAGGGCAGGGCCGATGGGAGCAGGGGGGAGCAGAGGTGCAGCCTGGGCAGGCAGCAGTGGCCACCGGGACAGAGTAACAGGAACGTGGCTCAGCACTGTCTGTGCCAGCACCTGTGCCCAGCTGCCTCTGGGCACCGGGGACTCCCTGGGGCTGGTGCCAGGCTGGAGCAGCCCTGGTGTGCTGCCATTAATTGTGAGCGCCGGGCAGGCTGTCACACGGCTGGGGACTGTAACAGGTGGTAGCCCCTGGTGGGGCTGTTGGCAGTCTGGAAACCGCTGGGTAATCTCAGCTACCCCCAGGGATGGCGTTGTTGGCAGTGAGAGCAGACACGGAGCCTCGTGGTGGCCCCACTGCCACGTCCAGCTCAGAGCTTGCACCAGAGCTGTGAGCTTGTGGTGGGTGCTGGCCTCCAACATTGCATGAGAACAAAACTTGTGACATAACACGTTGCTGTCACAGCTTTGCTCAGAGCACCATGGTGGCTACAGTCCCGGCTACAGTCCCACAAGCTTCAGTTTGGTTTTGACCGCTCATAAAGGGTTGCCCCAGCCTTTGTCTGGAGTACAGCATGCTCATGGCTGTTGTGGTGATGGTGGGTGGCAGAGGTGCTGGGGTCTCCTCACTGACCCCCGCCCAGCCCTGCGGGAGCGCTGGGATGCCCCTGACACCGCTCATGGCCTGGATCTGGCTCTGGTGAGGTTCCTGGAGTGGAGCTGAGCCTGGTTCTGCCTCACCTATTGAGAGCAAGGGCCAATCCATGCATCCTGGTGCTTCTCCCCAAAGCCAGCCAGCACTGTGCCTTCATTGTGTGGGTCTGCCAGGAAAAGGTCCCTCCTTCATGGGAGAGGAAGGGAAGAAAAGGGGGATTGTGCTCTTTTGTTGGATGGACAAATGGAACCTGATGAAAGGAGCCACGTCCCCACTGCCCACAGCCAGCCTATGGGAGCACTGCCCAGCACAGGTCTTGAGGGCTTCCAGGTCTCCTGTGCCTGCCCTCGGGAAAAACCCCACCATTCCAGTCCTTCAGCAGAGGGAATGCTGTGCCAGCCCTGCTGTGATTTATAAGCTGTTTTGTGGGTGCAAAATTGCAGATGGCTGCATATTATAACCGTGCCAGAAACAGTGTTTTTTGGAATGGCCTCTGGCTGCAGTGCTGAATGGAAAACCCTCAGAGTGCTGTGGGCTGGTTCAAAGAGACAGGGCTGAGCGTGTGGCAGCCAGGCCTCATTCCACAGTGGGACACTCCTGTGGGACCTCCCTGGCCCAGGCAGCTTCCCCTTCCCTCCCAAGGGGCTGCCTGCACCCTCGGAGCCACCCTGTGTGCCCTGCAAAATCAAAAGGAAAAGGCAGAATTCCTACCTGTGGGGTTTGCGGCTGGGGTTGGGTTTCCCCCCGCCCCTGTAACAAATCATGCCCTGAAGTGGTGAGGCCTGGGCTGAAATTACCTGTGATCTTAATGACTTGAAGTTTTAAAAATTGAATTCTAGCAGCAATTGATGTGGCAGATGTAGTTTCTTCAAATAAGAGATGATGAAAAGTAAAGAAGGATGAATAGATTATTGTTTTTATTAAAGGTATTACAGAGGAATAAATTCTTCTCATGAACAGGCTTTCTTTGCTTATTCCCATCCTCTCAATAAATCATTGCCACGGTGTCAGTTAATACTGTTTGGGGATCTTGCTCAGGAATGTTTTAGATTGGAAGAAAGAAATTCGTATCACAAAACAGACTGTCTCTGCGATCACCATAAGGGTTACTGTAGTTTAGAGAAAGTAAAATATTTACCATCTGATTCACATAATAGGTAAGATAAAGATTGAATGCTAAGGTGGGGAGAATAGCCCGAGGGCACAAGCCACTCCTACCAATACCAGCCGGGATTAATGAACGGCTTTCAGCTCCTACACGGTTTGCTTTGCTTTGTACTTGAAAGTCTTTGCTGCTATAACTTCAGACTATAATTAGATTGACTGGAAAACTGAATTATCTGCAAGGAGCTGCTCAGATCACAAATGAGGTGCATGAACTTTATTTGTCCACCTTAAACGTGTGTCACCTTCAACAAGCAGCAAAATGATTCCAGCATTTAATAAAATAAAAGAAAGACGTGTTTTAGGAAGTTTGGCATAAAGATACAGCAGGATTAGTCTAGAGAAGGACAGAGTGTAGTGGCTTCTTCAGCATGACAATCTTAAATGAATGGTTTTGATAAGGGTACTTGAGTGGCAGCATGACTCAAAGAATAATGTTTACCTACCTAAATTGGTGTAGTTGTTATGAGGATGAATAGATTTCATTGAGCATTGTTCTTTGAACTTATTTGAGCTACAGAAACTCTACTTTCTAGGCTTGTAAGAACAGTTTTGGAGATCATCTCAGTTTCCTTTTAATGAGCCTATTTTTTCATCTTGCCTTTCTTTTTGATGTAGCGCTCTCACAGCTTTAGTGCAGTGTCTGATAATGCTGGGAGACAAATGTGGAGGGTCTGAGCAGCCCTGGCTCTGGCACTGTCATTAAAGGCACCTGATGTTGCTCAGCAGCTCAGGAAGATGGACCTGCAGTGGGAGTGTTCTGGAAACTTTGCAGACGTCTCTTGATGCTGAACTGTAGTGCTGAACTCCCACGGGCTCTGGGGAAAGGAATGGAGCTGGAGGTAACTCAACTAAATGTCCAGAGCAGTCCATCTTGCAAACCGTCATCCCTAGGGAAGCTTTGCCCACAAGTAATCCAATTTCTGTTTGAAATGAGCTTGAGTCAGCTGCAGAGCTGCATTCTGCGGGACCACCAACCTTTTAAGCCCACACTGCACATTCCCCATCCCCTCTGCCAGCCCTACAAACACTGGGAGTGGGTGAGAAATTATTTATTGAAAAAAAAACCCTCTTTTTGTGGGGTAAGTTGTCATAGGAGACGCTGAAAAATAGGTTTTCTTCATTGCTGTCCTGTGTGGTGGGGTAAGCTGGGGTGCTGATCCTCTGCAGTGTCCATCTGCCTGCAGCGGTACAATGCCAGCACGGCTGCAGGCTTGGGCTGAGCTCTCTGACAAGATCTGGCAAATAAGGGCAAGAATTTTACAAGTGAATAAAATGTGAAGTCTATAAATTTAACGGGGCTTGCATTTTGAATTACAACGGAATAAATTTTCCTCTTAAAAGGAGAAGTTGTCTCACTTGTGACTTTCTCCAGTGTTTTACAAGGTTATGAAGGAAACTTCTGAGCATGTTTTGGCAGTTCACATTCTGTGGTCTCTATTCAGAAGACATTTTTTAATTTTCCTCTACAGTTAAGTTTCTCTTGGGGCATCTCCCCTGGCTACCTCTTTGAGTTAAGCACCTAGAAAGTTGGCAGCACACTTAAAACTTCAAATGCATGTGCAGCAAAGGCTCTTGTTGGGACATATGAGTGTGATCAGATGTGAAACCGAGTTTGACTGACTTTTCTTGAGATCTGCTTACCTTCAGTTTCACTGAGACAAGTTGTCATCCGAGGAATCCTTTGAAGAGTTTCTTTTGCATGTTCAGATGAGGTACCTGCAAGAGGATGAATTACTTGGTGGCTGGGAGCCTAAGGTTAGCAGACATATCGTATGTCACTGTGCTTTTTTTTTTTTTATAAAATGAGAGTGGAATGCAAGATCAAAATTACCTCATGTGCTTTAACTTTGAAGTTAATGGGGTTTTTCTGGCTGCCATGACAAGTGCCCTTTTAATGAGCTAACCAGTGATGGTACTGGCACACACACGCCCCTGCCAAAGGCAGCGTTGGCACTATGTCCAGGCCGAGGTCTGTGTGACACAGGGGATGTGGCTGTCCTCCCTTGCAAGCCTGCAGCCTGGCCTTTGGGGAACACAGGCACCGTATGATGCCTTAAGTTTTAGCTTTTATATCTTCTAGATTATGTGCTGGTTTAGGGTAGTTCTGGGTTTTATATTAAGTGCTACTGAGCTCTCTTCACAGAGCAGGGAGACAAAACAATTCCTTCTCTAGCTCAGGACCAAGGACAAAAACAACAGTGAAGTGAGAAGAAAAAACAAGGAGGATGGAGCTTCATAACCTGAAGCTGTAACTGGACAATTAACTCCAATATGCTCATGGACCAAAACTTATAAAAGTGTGAGACCTCGTGATCAGTCGTCCATTTCTGTGACCCTTTTGGGGTGCATCTTGGGTGTGGCCCAGCCGGGCTCTTGTGGTGCCCAGGTGTGCCCATGGAGGCCTTTTAATAAATCCCTGCTTTATCCTTTTGCTCTGTCTGGTCTCTTCTCCAGGTCAGCCTCTAGAAGGCATCATGTCGATGTCTGTGTTGAAGAAGGTGGCAGTGATGGTTTTCCCGTGAGCACCAAAGGGGAGGAGCAGGACAGGGAATGCAGAGTGAGTGCTGGGTTTCAGGAGCTGCCACCCCAAGCACTGCTGAGCCTCCCCACAGCACTGGGTTATGAATAACCCCATTCACTCCTGCCGCTTGTGGGCTCGGCATTTCCTATTCTCTTTTGCTCTGAGTTCAAATATCAAAGGTCAACGTGAGTTCATGTTACTATTTTACCACAGAAGTGTTATATGGTTATTGAAAAATAATAAGAAATACAAGGGCATAAGGTTCTTTTTTTTAATACCTGGTTTGCTTTAAGGAGGCATCAGTTGTTCTCAGAATCTCTCTGGTGAGCCTGTGGCAATAGTTTTGGTCAGTATGCTCTTACACACTTCTATAAATCTTCTAGTCACTGTGCTTGCTAAGCTTTCCCACAGTGTTAGTTTTTAGGGTTTGCTTGATTTATTTCTTTTCTTTACTTTTTTTTTAATTTATTTTTTCTGTCTAGTTTGCAATGTCCCTCCTCTCTGTGATAAAGCAGAAACAGTGAAACTCTCATACTGCTCTGGTAGTAAATTTTTAGTCCCTTATGAACTGCAGCAAAGTTGAAGGAATTAAAATAAATGTGGAGAGCAAACACCTGTTTTCTCAGGAGGCAGCAGTAATTATGCTGCTCCTTCCTCTAAGTCCAGTGCCATTGGGTACTTCTGGAAATACTGGATTATTACACCTATGGAACATGCTTAGAATAAAAGCCAAAAGAGAGGGCTGACCTCAATAGCCACATGTTTCTGGCTGGCCTTCAGTCACAAAATTTGCTTCACTTAAAGACACCCCACCTCGTTCTCCACCCAGCTGTGGTAGAAAACCTCAGTCCCTTGCCTAAACACAAGTGTTATTGTGTGGCTTCTTTTGAGAGCACGCTGCAAAGAGGAGTAATTGTGCAGAGGCAGAGAAGGGCTAAGCTCAAGCATTAAAGTCCTTGCAGAGGAAGGAGCTGAGTGCCCCATCTCAGCACAGCATGTGGCACTGTGAACCCGACCTGTGACTGGGTTTTTCTAACAACAAATAGTCACTTTAAACCCCTTCTCATAAACAACTGAAACAGTTCAGGAGACGTGATGAAAACAGGAAGGAATAATAGTCCATGGGCAAAAAAGGCAAAGACCAAGAACTGAAAGGGAGCCTGTGTACTAGGGGAGTGCTGGAGAGAACAGGAAAGGTATGAGGAGAAGAAGAGAAAATGAGAGCAGGACTGAAATGAATTGAAAGGAGGGGAAAAGACAGATGTGGGAAAGGAGGAAAAGATGTGAACAGGAAAATGTAAGAGCAGAACTACAGAAACAAAAGCAGAGAGATGGGCAGAGCCCCTACTCCGTGTGTCGAACCCTACGAGTGCTGCCGTACAAGTCGCACATCTCGTAAGTCAGGTGGGCAGGTGCTTGTTTCCTGCTCTGGTTGACAGTAGTGCCCATGGGTGAGACCTCTTTGGTACTCAGAGCACTGCATCAATGCAGGATTGGTGGGATTTCTCCACTGCAGGATCAAGGACCTGCTCTAGGAAGGGAGGCATTTAGGGACAGTGCCAGGCACCAGGCACCGGACAGGACTGGTAATGAGTAGAGTAAATGCACTTGCCCACAGACTGCTGGTTGAGAGTGAAGAGAGGGGCTCAGAAGGCTCAAGTGGGGATTAGAGCACCTCACCTTAGATCTGAAACACTAGGTCCAAAAGTCAGCTCTCTCCAGGCTGTGGACAAGTGCATGCATTGTTGCAGGCTGCACGAGCTCGCTTCTCTCCAAAGGTCAGTCTCTGTTGCTCAAACCCAGCAAAACCAAAAGTAAAGAAAGAATTCAGGCTTTGACTAATACCAGCTTAGTCAGGTGAGGGAAGCTGGTTATAAAATGGTATCCAGGTCTTTAAAAAATTGCTTTCTTAATATTTGCAAAGTGGCAGCATGTAAAGATCCCTGACACATACTCCTTATAAGGTGGTTTGATTTTTTGCCCCAAGTGGAAGATATATGGGCTGCATAATTCTAGAGCTCATGGACCAATACATTGGGCATGGATTTGTGTACAAAGCTCTCAAACATCTCCGGATACATTGCCCAGTCCCCTACTCTTCAGTCTGACATAGGCTTATTTTAGGAAATAAATGTTTGAAAACAAACCAACAAATAACACCGTTGTGTAAAAATTCTCTGGAACAAAGGTTTGTTTTTATTTCCATGGGTGTGGAGCTAGGGATCAGAGACAATAATATTCTCTATTATTTAAGATTATTCATTTTGAGAATTTCCCCAGTTCAGCTGGGTTTGTAGGCCTTAAAGGTCACTGCTATTATTTTTCCATGGGTTATTATGTGAGCAAGAAGCTAAGGGCCAATATTGTGTGTTGGGTTTGCCCGGGACTCTGCCAAATTCATTTCCCGTTCTGGTCTTGACTTGCTGTTTTTGAAGCTTATTGCAAGTCAGGTCACACAGTCCTGTCTCGTTTTTTCTGATGGGCCAGAATAAATCTCTCCCAGACTGAGAGGTCTAATGACTGCACCCAGCTCGCTCATCACCTCTGCCTGACTGGCTCTGTAATCATGCAGGACAGCAGATCTCCAGTGAATATTGGATATTTGCTTCCTGGGTTCCCCGTGTGTTTATGGTAAAAGTCCACATTTAAAACTGCCCTCTCAAGCTGCATGTGCCATTTCCTGCTGGAGAGCCCTGGTCTCAGGTTTATGAGCCTCTGCTGGGAGTGAGCTGTTTGCTCAGCCAGTGGTTTGGACCAGATTTGGCTGTTTGTGCCAAGCACCGAGCGTCTGTCTGTGCGTGTGTGTATGTAGGAAAAGCAGCTCCAAACTGTTGACTGGCACGTCTCTCTCCTGTGTTTGCGGAATGACACGGAGAACTGGGGTCACCTCCAGGTGAGGAGATGTAAAGTGGAGGAAGACCCACCTCACCCTGCACTAACTGGCCTCCACAGTGACTTTTATGGAGGGGTCAGAGACCAGATGGACAAGGGGAATACATACTCCACAGGCTTCAGAGGCGGGAACAGCATCCTGAGACCTGCAGGCCACATTGATTTGGAGCAAGACAGAGCTATCTTTTCAGCTCCTCTCCATTCCAGCTCTAATTAACTGTCTGTTACCATTGCTTTGGGGACACGGTTGTGTTTGTAACATCTCAGCACCACGTCCCCCTGATGCTTAGCCTAAGTTTACTTCTGCTGCTTTCCATCATACTTTACTTCCTTATAAGACCTGCTATTCCTCCTCAGCTATTCTTGCCTCCCCTGTGAACCAGCCCAGTTCCCATCTGGGATGTGCTGTAAGAAAGCAGCTCCTGGGATCTTGCCTGCGTTTTATTGATCACTCTCTCAGTGCTGGTTCGGTGAGTTGTGTCGTGGGAGCAGAAACCTAACAAGAGGCTGCTCTGATTAGGTGACATTATGGCACAAGATGCCACTCTGAGTAGGGGTGGGCTAGTGAAGATACATGCTACCACTCTTGCTCTATTTCTGCCTTGAATAAATAGTACAGGGGCATTCACTGACAGCTATTTTGTGTTGTGCTATGTGATTAACTGCAAACCACTCTGCTGGCCTCTGCCCCTATTTATATAGAGCAAAGCAAACTTCGTTTGAGTGCTAAGAGCACTCTTTGATTATTATGGTTCTGAAAATGAGTGTGTGAGGGAGTGCTACATCCTGTAACTGCTGGCTTTTAGGTACCACCATGTTTTTGTCATCAGACTCACTGGCAGGCACGGCTTTAGTAAAAGTCTTCCTGCCACGACAGCTCTTTGCTCCCTCCCTTGGAGAGGCAATATTCTTCAGCCATCAGCACAATCCTGCTGGCATGCTGAGGAGCAGCAAGCCCACAACACAGCTGAAACTCCAGGAACTGGGCTTAGTTCCTGGCAAAATGCTTCAAAAGAGAATATTTGTGTGTGTGTGTGTGTGTGTGTGCCCTCAAAATTTCAGTGTAAGGAGCTCTCTTCCCTAGCTAAAATCTTTCTGGTCTGACATGAGAGAAGTTGTTCATTTCATCACGACTATAAAAGTGCAGCTTGTGTTCGAGCACTGCAGTCTCTGGTTTGAATCAGAAGCAGACTGCTGGTGACCACAAGCTTTGCAGTAAGAAGGCAGTTCATCTGTGCCCAGCATGTGCTCTGATTTATTGACCCCGCTCCGGTTCCTAGCAGAGAGCCTCCCACATCACACAAGTGCCCAGCTGGAGGTTACTGGGAGCTTCACATGGGAAGTCTGGGAATGGAAGAACCTGAAAACTCAGAAGCTTCTGGGCATCAGAAGCAGACCCTTTGGATCAAGGTTAATGCAGAGCTTTGCAGAGAGTTCTGAATTGACACTGGCCATGGTTTTTGTGTCCTAGGTATCAGTAACATTGCTGCTAACATGCTGCCAGTGCAGATTTAAAGGGAAGATATTTTGAAAAGCAGTGACTAACTTGTCAAATTTCACTATTCAAGAACTTTATTGTATGCCTAATATCATTCATCTCTGCTGCACTTTTCTCAAGCAAGGCTCATGCCTGTCCTGGGTAACCTGAGTCAGGCTCCCATCTGGAGACCCTTCCTGTGCCCACCCCGGGAAGGGGAGAGGGGAGATTGTGTTTTGTGTTCCCCCTTGGGCTGGACCCCAGAGACTCTGCAGCAGCTCCTGAGTGCCAGCTCATTCCAAGACAGGGGCCACTGAACTCAAACTCATTTTATCAGTCTCTCAGTGGAATGTTTTGCAGTCAAAAATGAATTGTTTGGTCTTTCTCTCCTTCTGTAAATTCCTCTATGGTCAGCTTCTCCATGTTGGGGAGCCTTCCTTATTTTCCTAACATGCATACAGCAAATGGCCCTGCACTGTAATTACACTGCTGTGGCTTCTCCTCAGGAGCTGGGGCTTGGTGCTTCAAGACTTCCAGCAGTGAGGACTTGGGAGCACGGGGACAGTCTTCTAGTGCAGTGCAGTTAGTACAGAAAATGTCCATGATGCCGCACAGAGAGTGAAGGAAGAGCAGCCCAGCCCTTTCCACTTCATCTTTTCATCATCAGCAAAACTAATTCCAGACCCCCATAGAAAAGTCTCAACCCTTTGTTCATCCTTTCATTATTTTTTTTTAAGCAAATCTTAAGAAACGTGCAGGCACCCACACACATGCACAGAGTTGGATTTCAAGTCCTAACAGGAAATGTGTAATCTGCTCGAAGATTAAAGTGCCAAGTGCTTCTCTTGAGATTGGGAACCTGACACGGATGTGATTGTGAATTAGAGATTGCTTTGTGGTATCAGTGAGGGGAAAAATTGAATGGGAAAATAGAAGGGTACAGACTTGTTGAGTTCTGCAACCATCTTCAAACAGATATGGGGAGCCTGGAAGTTTTGGATGTTAGGAAATATGTGGAAGTTAAGCCAGAATGTTACAAGAATATGTTTTCGCTTTTGTTAAGCTTCTGTGATAGGAGAAAAATACTAGTTTTTGACGAAATGTTGCAGAGTAGCTATCTGAACATGTGTCCTCAAAACTGAAGGTTAAAGGTGTACTATATAAGTCTTCAGAGAGAAATTCCTTAGTGCTGTATCTTGGTGAGAAAAATGAATCATCCCTGCTCTCAGAGCAGGAGTAGCAAGAAAAGAAATCTACAGCCTACTACAGGCAGAATTGCTGCTTTTTGAGGAACAGAGCATAGCACCTGCCAGATGATCCGAAGTTCACTCCTACTGCCAGAAGAAATTAAAAATAAACATTGTCAAAAAGCACTCCAGCAGAGTAAAAGTTTTGTACCTGGCTTACAAAACTAGAAGCAAAGAAGCAAAGTGGAAAGACAGCAGATTAAGGTGCTCTGCCTGGTGACAGCTCTGCTCATCACTCTTGGATGCTGATCCCCAGTGCTGGACGTTTGCCCAGTACAGCTGGAGCTTGTGTTCTGCCTCTGAACGTGGCTTCCTAGAGAGATCATCTCTCTGAGCCAGCTGGGGGTGTTTCCTAACCGTACCCTTAGTTTGGGAAGCATACAAATACCTTAAAATTAACCCATTTAACTTTTCTCCCTTTCTTAGTCAGAATAATGAAAAAAAACTGTTTGGCTTTACAGTTCAGAAAAAAATGATGTGGTAGTTGGCTTTTCTGAGACCAAAGGTAACTTCAGTCTGCAGAGTGATTCTCCTGTGTTTCCTGTTGTAGCTGGGCCATCAGTGCTCATCTGAAGCCCCTCTTTGCCAGGCTGCACTTCAGCCTGTGACATGTATTAATAATGTCACAGAATCCCAGAATGGTTGAGTTTGGTAGGAATCTCTGGAGGTATCTCGTCCAACCACAGTTCTCAAGCAGGAACATCTTGAGTGTTTAGACAGCACCTCGTGTGTTTGGGTTTGTGCCCATTGCCTCTTGTCCTGTCCCTGGGTGCACTGAAACGATCCTGGTTCCATCTTCTTTGCACCCTCCCCTCAGGTGTTTGCACACGCTGGTGAGACCCCCCAAGCCTCCTCACCTCCAGCACTGGTGCCATGAGACTGCCCCCTCCTTCCTGCCATGGCAGGACCTTGAATGTGCTTGATCTTCTTACCAATATCTGGATGAACTGAACAAAAACCTGCTGGGATGCATAATTCTGCCGCATGGGAGAAGAGCCATAGAAAGGGAAGAAAAAGTCCTCCTATGTTTTTAGGATGAATTCAAGTCTGGTCAGGAAAGCTTGGGACCAAAGGAAGCTTTGAGTATGTTGATGCTACACCAGAGGCAGCTGTGGGCTCTGGGGCAGTGCTCTTCTCTCAGCTGAGGAGCGTTTAGGTTTGCAGAAGCCCTGTTCTGCTGATCACTTGCCTCGACTGTCACACCTGCCCATCCCTCGGGGCTGTTTGGGCACGGATGGCGCGGGCGCGTGGCTGGCACGGGCACAGCCCCATGTGAGCAGCACCACAGGTACACACTGCCCCTCCACAGCCACTTCATCAGAGCCCCTGGCATTTTATCTCACAGCATTTTATCTTCTGCTTCCCTCAGTGCTCTCGGGCTGTTCTCTGTGCAGAGGGCACCAGGCTGTGCTCTCCCTGCTCAGCCGATGCCTTAGGATTTTAGCTTTTGTATTTTTCATGTATTTGTAATCCTGCAATCCTATAGTGTGTAACTCCAAACTCCACATACAGTGTGAGCTGCTGTTCTCCCATTCTGGTCAGACACAGCAATTCCTCTCCAGGCCTGGGAATCAAGGACCCCTCACTGCCCCAGGCCCTGAGAGATGGAAACAAAAGTGAGTTGTGGGGAGCAAACTTGGGGTAAATGACTTCATTACCTGAAGTTATAATTGGAAGGCTAACCCCCAATATGCAAATGGACCAAACTTATAAAAGTGTGAAAACCTGTGACCCGTAGTCTATTTTGGGTGCAGCCCTTGGGGGGCTTTGTCTGCCCTAGATGTACCTATTTATTGAAGGCCCTTCAATAAATAGAACTGCTTTTTATTCCCTTGGTTTTGTGTGGCCTCTGTTTTTAGGTAGCCTCAAAAGGCATCACAGCCACGCAGGAACATGGCCAGGCAGGAGCAAGGGTTTTGTCCCTAAGGAGCAGCAGCAGCGAGGGGGAAGAACTGGTGCCTCCCTGTCAGGCAGTGCCCGCTGGCAGAGCAGAGCTGCTCTGTCCTCTGGGGTACCTTTGGAAAACAAATGTTGTTACTACATCAGGCATAAGCAGAAGAGAGGTATTTCTTCATTAGTTCTGCTGGTTACCAGAGTCCCTTAGAGTTTTCCTTCTCTCTTCCATGCAGAGTCCGTAGCATCTGATCTCTGTATTCCCAGTCTTCCGTGGGGGATTCCTGGGGCTGCCTGGATCAATGGGGTTGGATCCTTGATCAATGGGATCATTGGGCTTATCCTTGATCAATGGATCAAGGATAAGCTGTCAGTGGGTGAGGTATGAGTGGGTGAGGTATATAGTACTGCAGTAGTGCAGAGCCACTTACTTGGAGGGGTTCTACCTTTGCAGTTATTTCAGAAAATAATTTCCAAATAGCCAAGAATTTACAATACTGCTTGTTTCTTTTCTTTTGGCTTTCTAAATCTGAGCACATGTGCAAGCCTCAAACCCTCTTTCTCTGGGTTTGCTGGCAGTACTGCTGTGGGCTGTGAGGACAAATTGACTAGTAATTTTAGGAACCAGAAAAGTGCCAATTAAAAAAAAAACAAAACAAACAAAAGAACAAAAACCCACCACAAAATAATTTTGAAAAAAGGAAGGTTAAGAGAATTAGGACATGTGTTTCTGAAAGTGCAAATATATGGCGGAAGGCTGCAGGACAATTTCTCTTGACTTCTCAAAAGCATTAAGATTGGCCATACATCTGCAAGGAAGGAGTCACAGAAATAACATTTCACCAAGGCACTTGGTCCTCAGGCAGGGAGGGCACGCAGGTTTTGGCGCTGGTGCTGCTCAGGCAGGGACAGGCAGAGTGCTGCACAGTGGCTGCTGGCAGCAGAGGACACCAGCCCGTGCCAGAGCTGGAGCTGCCAGACGGGAGGAGCGAGGGACAGCTCCCTCACACCCCTCTGGCCACGGGGAATTTCCCCTTGTGGTGGCACTGGGCTCAGCGTGGCACAGAACTGTCCCCTTGTTATGGCAAGAGCAGCCCCCAGAGAAGTGCATGGTCCACCACAAACCTCACTTAGGGGCTTGCTTTCCCCTGGGACACCCACGCTGCCTTGCTTTCTTCTGCATTTCTGGTTTTTGCCTTTCCTTGTAGCCCCATTGTGTCCTTGTCCACCTTCAGGCAGCCTTCCCTGTAACCTGGAGCAATCCCAAGCAGTACCAGGCAGAGGTGTGGAGCACATTGGCATGGGTATGATCCACTGCAGGTTCATTGAGGGCATTCCTGGCCAAGCTGGTGCCTCCCTTGCTGATGGATCACCTGGGGATG
The DNA here is from genome assembly GCA_013390105.1 of Tichodroma muraria. Classification (NCBI taxonomy): domain Eukaryota; kingdom Metazoa; phylum Chordata; class Aves; order Passeriformes; family Sittidae; genus Tichodroma; species Tichodroma muraria. The sequence continues at coordinate 212,071 of WAAG01081766.1, forward strand.
GGCAGTGGGCAGGACCCCCTGGCAGGAGCAGGTACCTTCCTTGGTCCCCAGAGGCCTGAACCCCATCCCTGCTGTGCTGCCTGGCTCAGGACACGAGGCACCAGCACCACAACCTTGCTGGATGCCAGGGGAGATCCAGCTGCTGACTCTGTCCTCTCCTCCCACTGCCCTCTGGCATCACACCTGGGAAAAACCAACTTCCTCACTGCTTCAAATTGGTGAGTGATGTGTCTGTAACTGCAGCAGTTCCCATCCTCTGGGATCTGCCACTATTTATTCTCATAAGGGTAGGATGAACCCAGTCAGCCCCAATAATAGAAATGTCAGAGGCTGCCGAGGATTTGCTGAGATAAATGCTTATTGGAATTTCAACATGGCAGGAAGCATCAATTTTGATAGTAATTTTCTTTGTGGAAGAGTTTCCTTGATTTCTTCTTATTCAGATACAATTTTGTACCATCTAGGCTTCCTTATATCAAGACTTTGAAATGTAGATTTTTAAAAATATATACTGAAAAACTTTATCAATATTGCAACATGCCAATATAAGTTTGCTGAAGCTGAGCTCCAAGGCAGTGCTGGAGCTGCTATCATGACTGGGTTTTTCTTTTTTCAGTTTGTGAGAGTATATGTTTACAGAAGCAGCAGCATAAATAATTACTGGAATTTGCAGAAAACATTTAAGAAAAACAAGAAATGTGTCACACTTCAGGCTTTTCTACCTTGATTATCTACATGAGAACTGTTGTATTAAAATAGTTTTTACTGTTGTAAGCTTGCAATATTTGTTCTTCACTTCAATACCCATTACAAGAGCACCTGATCAAGGGAGGTGGCTTCTGGGATTTTTTTGAAATTTCTTCCTTATGGTTTGGTTTGTTTGGATTTGTTTTCAAGAGACAGACTCTGCTCAGAAATATAAATCCTAATATCACAGCTCTCTTGCTGCAAAATAAGCACTTGTTATTTTATCACTTTTCACATTTGGAAAGCAAGTACACAAAGTTTTGATGGTAATTTGTGATGTTGAGGCAACTGGAGAAGTAGACAAGGAGACTGAGTATCTGCCAGAGTGGAAAAGGAACTCTAAAGATGAAAGAAAACTGATCTCCCCAGACTGGTATGTGCTAGTCAGTTCGGCTTAAGGCCAAAGTTGGTATCAAAGTATCACACTTCAGGACTAAACCCACAAGAGAGATTTTTAGGATGGCTCTATCAACTTTCACTGGGTTATTTTTAGGGACCTTCTATCCTGATGGAGAGAGGCTCAGGAGTTCCTTCTGTAAGTAAATGTGCCAGACGAGGCCAACTGAACTCTTGCTTTTTGTCGTCTTCTCGAAGGACAGCTTTGGGGGCTTTTCCTTGACCAGGCTGCTTTGTGGGTAACTTTACTGTACAGGAACAGCCTCACCCCCTGGCAGAAGATTTCCAGGGGAGTTCTGGAAATTCTTTTCTTGTCTCTTGTGATTTTTTAATTTTGATTTTTTTATTGTAAGTCTTCGGCCACAGCTGTGAAAATGAAATTAAACAGCTGCAGCACAGACCCACGGCACGTGCTGTGTGATGCAGTGTGAACAACCAGCTGTGGAGCTTTTGGGGAAGCTTCTAGATTCCCGGGAGCACTAAAGAAAAACAGGATCAGTTTGGAATCTTCTCTGCTACATGCTGAATCTCCGGCTGCTGCTTGCTTTCATTGCGTGGTTTCACTCAGGGGCTGTGCTGTCCCTGATGTAGGGGGAGTCGATGGTGGCAGCATCTTCACGTTGCCTTGCTCGTGTTTGCTTTAAATCCCGGGGAGCTGGGTGCCCTCCGTGCCCGGAGACCACGCGACTTCAGTGTCATCCTTGTTCCACTGCCAGGATGCTCTCACTGCCCCTCTTTGCAGGTAGATGTGCCAGCAGTGGTTTCCAGCCAGACTCGTGCTGGGTGATTCACCTGCCCGCGCATGGGGGCTTGGGAGGGTCCTGCCCCGTTTGCAGAGCTCCCTGCCTGCCTTGGCTTTGTCCTCGGAGGCACAGCCAACCCTCAGGAGCTGCTGCTGCTGCTGCTTTCTGAGCCTGGTGCGGGGCTGCTCACATCAAACCTCCGGCCTGCTGGGCTGCCGCTGCCACCCTGGAGGTGTCCGTGTCCCTGGGCATGGCCAGTGTCAGCGTCCCCTCTGCTGATCCAGCCCAGCGTGAGGGCACCTCAGCATTGGTGCCGCAGCCTACACGAGGCTGATTTGTTCCGTGCTTTGCCACCCAGCTCCAGCGCTCGCTTGGATGGGGAGGTTAAGCTAAAAATCCGAAGGACGGATTTTTCAGAGCCTCACCAGGGAGATGTGCTCATCGCTCGGCCGGGGATTTTCCTGCACGTCTCTCCACACAAGCACACCTTAATCAAGTACTCACTTGAACATAAGAAGTGTTTTCGTTAAGAGGGCTGGCATTTCAGAGATGCCCTTTGCTTAATTCCAGTTGTCTGCTTAATTAGACATTTGGAAGTGCCGTTAATTGATTGATGAACAATTAAAACAGCTCCAGCTTCTCTCCTGACTAAGATGCATTCAGCAACTAACCCTTCTTGTCTTCCCCTCCGGGAATTTGCTCTTGTGTCAGGTTGCTGTTACCTTGCCTGTTTTGGTCTGTAGCTCTAGAAACACACGAGACAAACACATTAGAGAGGTCTCTAAATAAACACACACGTGCACTCAGTGCCACAGTTACACTCTGGGAAAAAGAGAGCTGGAATGGGAAAAAGTAAAAGCTGCAGAAGACCAGGATTTCTTTCCTAGGATCTCGCATTTGCACTTCCACATTATATTTTATAATTAGACTGAGGGTCATGGGGCATTGTGACAGTCATGCCAACTATAAATTGCCCTTTATCAAAACAGGAAAAAAAATTGGAATGAGCATGTATTAATTAACTGTGGCCCAGGCTATCCGTGACCGCCAGCCTCACCCCAATTTCTGTTGCTGGGCATGTTGTAATAACCTTTTTTCATTTAATATTTAGAATCCCCGAGGGAGCTGGCAATTTGGAGACATTTAGCAGATGAAGGGGTGGCATTAAAGGGAATGTCTCGCAGGGCAGCGTGCGCAGTGTGGGTGTGATGCCTGCTCTCCTCCAGCGCGGGCTGCAGGGCCAGCAGCGTGTGCGGGCAGGTTGTGGCTGCCTGTCCCAGGAGGAGCACGTGCACAGGGATCTGAGTACCCCGGGCAACGCAAGGAAAAAAATCTCGATTAAAATTAAAATTAGATAACAGAGAGAGCAGCTGCTCTGAAGTGTGCTCTTCACAGCAGCCTTGGGGGCATTTATTCCGTCGTTCTCCCACACAGCTTTGTAACAGAGCCCTTTGCTGTGAAACAAACCCAGCTGGGAGACTCGTGTGGTTTTCTGGAGGAAGCAGTGGGCTCCTTGCCAAGCTGTGAGGAGCTTCTCCACTTCATTAGGTCCTTCCTGCTCGCACTTGTAACTCCGACCTGGAGCTGCCACGTCCCAGCCTGCAGGAGCGAACTGGACGTGCCCCGCGTCTGAAGTGGGGCTCCGCACGAGCACTGACAGACACCGTGTCCTGCAGAGCACGAGGGGCAGGAGGAACCACATCCCTCCCTTGGCCTTATTTCTCCTCAGCACACCTTGGTGGTGCATCCTACTTCCAAGGCAAAACATTGCCTACCTGGCGGGCAGGGGATGCTGTGTAGGTGCTCCCTCGTTGTCCTCCCTGTGTGCGGGCCTCAGGTTTGATTCAGCAGATTCTGCTGTAGGGGTTTAAGGCCAAAGGAGCAGATGCCTTGTGTGCTCATTGCTGTGCCGTGGTGTGGAGGGGAGCAGTGACTCAGGTGGCCATGGCAAATACAGTCTTGGGCGAACACAACACACATTTCTTGGAGAAAGCTCAGCAGCTGAAAAGCAGCGGACACAGCTGAAGGGCTGTGCTGGTGTTGGGAAAAGGGGCGATTTTCTTCCTTGTAGTTCTGCATATTTTCATCCCTCTGCATTTCATATGAGAACAGCATTTGGAGTTTTCCACAGAGCCTTGCTTCTGGAGCCCAGCACATCTCTCTGGCTGGCTCCCCAGCAGATTAGAGGTCCTTCCGTCTCTGACAGCAGTGTGAGACTAAGTGAACTGTTTGTTCTCCTTTTTCTAGCAGTGAAAACAGTCAGCCACTGTGGTCCTGCCTTTATCTTGGGGTTTGTGCAGACTCCCTGTGCTCTCCTGCTGCAGGAGACGTGTTGTGGAGCAGCTGTCAGTTTGGGAATAGCTGTTAGCCTTGGACAGAGCTTGTGAGTTGTTAGAAAACCATTGCCTCTGCCTTCTGCTGTGACACCGTGGCTGCAGGGGCAGTGTCCCTGTTCCCTGCAACCTGTTAAGTTTTGGGTTATGGCTTTCTTTTCTACAGTGATTCTTAACAATTTGTTAAACTTGCCTATGTGCTAGTAAAAGGTAATGTGAGTTGTAGGAGATTTGATTAAAACATTAAGCAAGATCAGAATATGTTATAATGAATTTCCTTGCTCTCCCAAATGTGATTTAACTTGCTTTTAAGCGAAAAATAGATATATCTGCCATGCTAGGGAAAAACCTCTTGAAATACCACAATGTTCTTGTTACAGAGGAAGAACATGCTCTCAGTGGTCAGAGGTGTGATGTTACAGTCTGAGTTTGTCTCTGTGTAAGGTAAGAAGAGCTGGCGTTTAAAGGTGTTAATTAAAAAGCACAATAGAAGATAAGACAATAAAGCTGCTGTCTCTCCACCTTTTCTGGCTACTGGGAGCTGACAGGGGCAGATCACTGCACACATGCTGGCTAATGATGCTTTGAATGCCTCCCTGATTGCTTTGATTCCTTCCTGGCAGCCTCCAGGAGGTGAAGCCTTCACCAGGGGTTTGCTCAGCAGTGGCTGTAAGGTTAGCTACGCTGGATGCCTTGCCGTGCAGGGGGTGGGGGAACTCCTGTGGATAGGGAGCTGCCTGTTTGTCAGTGAGATAAATTAATATTAAGTTCATGCCGAAAGCGTCGCTCATCCTTAGGGCTCAAGAAATTGTTCATTTCTTCAGATTCAGAAAGTCCGAAGCTGGATGTGGAACCTGGTTTTAATGAGCCATACCTTCCACTTCTTCCTGTCAGGTAACTCCACCACAGGCACAGCCATAGCTGATCACAACCTGATTTTCTTTCCTGTTCCTGGTTTTGTCAGGCCATTGTCCAGGCTGAAGGAGTACTGGTTTGTGGGGGGCTGGAAGCACTGAAGGTGGGAGTGATACAGACTGCAGCTGACATAATGCCAAGCCCGATGAACCCTCTCCTAAAGGACCGATGGATATTTGTATTATTCAAAATATCCTATCAGAATTCCCTTCTCACAGTACTGATATGATTGTAAAACAGTTAAAGCACATTTCAGCTTTATATGAAGTCTGGAGGATCTTGTTTTTCCAAGCACAGTTTTCTGATATTTCCAGTATTGTTTTCCCAGAGGGGTGAGTAAAATTGTCACCATTGCTGCTGGCATTAACACAGTGAGGCCAGGGTTTGAGTCTGGGAGGATAAGCAAAGTCAAAAGTTCAAAATCCAGTTTGTATATGACTTGAAGCCTTTCTTAACACTGCACTGGAAGAGCTTGCAGCAGCCTTGACATAATGAGTATGTAGAAATCTTCAAACAGAAGAACCCAAATATGGTTCAACCCCTAATTCAACCCCTAATTTTATTTTTTTTTTGAGGTATTTTTCTCAATTTCAGAAGGGAAGCTCAGCAGCTTCCAGAAATCTGTACATCCCTTGGTGTGACTCTGATTTTAGAATTTTGCACTCAGAAACCTTCAGTGTTCATTTCTGAAGCTCTGAGGACCCTGCAGAGGACTTGGGGAATTCCTTGGGGAATTAACTTCGTGTTAATTGCTGGCAATTTTCTGTTTGCTCCTTCCATGTGTGCAATGACACATGCTCATGCTGGAACCCCATTTCAGTGCCTGGATTTCCAAAATTTCCTGAGACACAGAGGGCTTCCTGTCAGTCCAAAACTGCTGTGGGAACAGCCCTTCCTGTGGCACTTGAGTAAAGTCTCCTGAGACATGTCAAGCCATATGAATGGCTTTAATGTTTAATTCATGCTGTCAAAATAAATCACCTCGTTCAGATGAACGGTGCTGGAAGCAGTTTTGAAGGAACTTGAGTGCTTCCCAGACAGATTCCCCGTAAGTTCTGTGGAGTTTTGCAGGTGGGGTGCTTGGTGAGGAGCTGAGTGAGCTGATGTCCTGGTGGGAAGTGGTAGCTTGCTATAGTTCTAGCATGAGATTTTCTTTTTCTGCAAAAGGATGGGATGTTGATCTGGTACCACCTTTCCCTGTCAACAGACGGTCTTCAGTGTCCTCCTAGGAAGATCCCAGCTATCACAGTGGATCTCATTTTCATCTAAATCTAATTACACGATGCCACTTTGTGCCATGGTGCAAAGCTCCGTAGCTGGCTTTCTACAAGCTCAAGTTGCAGCCCATAGTGCAGCAGTAGCGCTAAAACATTAAGCAAGATCAGAATATGATCAGAGTCAGCAAGGGCTGCTTTGGAACAGTTTTATTTATTTGGGACTATAAAGTGGCTTATGCAAAAGTAAGGAACAGTTTTACAAAGCAGTTGTCGTAGACTAAATACCAGATTCCCCAAACATCTGTTGCAAAAGCCCTGTTAAATTCTCATTCCATTCCATGGGGAAAGCCTGAGAAAAAAAACAAGCAGACCTTTCAGAACAAGCTAAAGGAAATTAGTTTCAGACTAAGGAGGAAGGGAGTTGAGGTTCCCAGGAACGTGTATTCTCATTTTTGCTACGGTGAGCTGTTAGCTGGAAAATTCCAGCTGCCACAGACAGGATTGGACAGAAGACAAGTCTATTAAGCACATGCATCTTCCAGAAGAAAACAATTTAGTTAACCAGTATGTAGACAGGTAGTGTGTAATTTGCTGGGACAGATGCCTGTCCTCACACGTGTCCCAGGTGAAGCTGAGGTGCCCAGCTGTGTGCAGGTGTGGTGCAGAGGCTCTGGAAAGGGGTTTGGGCTGCTCAGGGCAGAGCTGAGTCCTGTGCATCTCTGGTTTGTGCAGCCGTGGGCCCTTTGCTCCCAGTTTGGCTGCACACTTGGCTCAGCACCCTCGTCCAGCCTTTCAATGGTTGTGCTTGTTGTCTCTTTCCTTAATTTTCTGAGGATATAGCAATAAAACCAACTGTTACTTGAACTCAGATGGAGACACCGTATGTACAGAGTGCAGGCTGGGTGGTGCAGCCCAGCCAGCTGCTGTGGAGACGTGGTGCATCTAAACGTTCTAAAATACCTCCTTTTTTGACCTGTATGTCCTAGAGTATTTTTTGGAATTTAATAAATAGCATTAGTCTGGTAAACTGGTCCAGATAGTTCCTTTCTCCAGCTTCCAGCTTTTAATCATAGTCTGTTTTCACATTAATAAAAGAGCGAGTTATGTATGTAATTTCACTAATATTAGCCCCAGGCTCCTCACTGCTGAGAGTTTTGTGGTACAGAGCTATTCTCTGAATCCTAAAGCTATGTGTAATTGTACAATGCACAATTCAGCTCACCATATGCACTTCATATAATTGAGAAAATTTACTTAATTTTATCCACTATTAAACCCAGCTTTAAATGAGAAATGAAACTAATTAATACAATGGATAATTCCTCCTGCCCCTAATAAACCCTGTTTGTATTTTCTTGGTATCAAGCAGGGGTTTATTTTATTATGGAACAATAAATATGTCTGAGAATCCAGTCATTTGTCAGTGCAATCAAGGACAGACATAATTAAAAGGTAGAGCTGACTGACCAAATAAAGTTAAAAACCCAAACAAACACACATTCATATCTTCTCAGAAATCTCTGGTAGGTGTCAAGTCATGCCCACATCTTGGAAGGGAGAGGTTGGTATTTGCACAGCAGCCTGTGTATGGCTCATGTCCAATGCTCATCTTGACAAGCATTTATATCACTCATAACTTTCTGGATTTGTTGCTTTGTTGGTTTTTTTTGTTTGTTTGTTTTGTTTTGTTTTTGGGTCTTTTTTGTCTTTCATTTTATCTATTTTATCTATCATACTTATTCTGTCTATCATTTCATCTTTGTTTTTTTTTCATTATTCTGATTCTGCAGGATGTCCTCCTAGGCAGAAGTGTAACCAGAAGAAAGAATGGGTGTGATCACGGACTTAGGATTCAGCAGATAAAACTCCTACTGATATCACTCCTATTCAGCAGATAAAACTCCTATTGATATCAGTCAGATCATGCCCACCTTTTTCCCTGCCAAAAGTCACTACAATCCATTGACACAAGGAGAGCGAAGTGTTGGGTTTCCCTTGACCCTTTGAGGTTATAAGGTGTAGTGTTCTGTCATTATCCAATCACTGGAATCTCAAGGCACCTCCTGTGTGGCAGGGAAAGCAGTCGAGAGCAAAATAAACCTGGTTCTTCAAATGTTCTCTGTGCTTTTGACCCTTCACTTTTGACTCTTCACCTTCGGAGAGCCATCAGCACGGGGTGTTGTTGCTGTGTGGATCACACAGACATCCTGGGGACTCCTGTACCACATCTTCTGTCTCAGACAGCTGCTCAGATCAACATCTGGCTTTGCCTTAGACCATTCCTGCAGCTGGGTGGAAGTGGAGTTTGTCACACCCCGCTTTGCCTGCAGCAAGCAGAACAATTTCCTTGTGGGAGCCTTTGTCTGTAAGGCTGGCCCACGTTCCTGTGGGACTGCACGATGGATCATCAGCTTCTCCACATCTGCCTGCATGTGAGAGGGGCTCGTGCCTGGGCTGTGCTGAGCTCAGCTCTCCTTTCTTGCTCCCTCTGTGGAGACTGGACAGATGTGAGAGAGCAGATGTGCCAGAAGCCACTTCTGTTTGATGTGATTGTCTTAGTTTGAGTGACAGGTGTCTGCTAAGGAAAGGCAGGAGCCTCCCTTGGAATGGAGAATGTAAACCCCCTCCCTCCAAATTATTATAATTTTGAAAATTTAGGGGGGCTCTCAGGCAAAGATATGGGGATAGGAATAACAGTTCTTTATTAAGATAATTTAAAAAAAATAAAATGCAGTAATACAAACAACAAAACCCACTGACAGAGTCAGAATCCAACCTGACACCCTGTGGGTCAGGGTGTTGGTGGCAGTCCAATTCAATGGTGGCTGCAGTCCTTCTGGAGTGGCAGATGTGGTTCTGTTGAAGTGGTGATCCTGTAGAAAGCGTGTCGTTTTCTCTGGATCCAGTGGTGGTGTAGATAGGCCTGGTCTTCCTCTGGGAATCCAGTGAAGAAAAGGCTGCTTGGTGTTCCAAATCTCAGATTTTTATCCAGGTAGGAAATGCTTGGCTCCTCCCCCTGGATGGAGCATCTCCCAATGGGATGATGTGGTTTTATCAGTCATTAAGTGAGAATCAATGGCCCATTAGCACAATATATCTCTGGACAGGATGGGTTGTGGAAGAGATGAAGGAAACTGCCCCAGCTGTTTTTTAACAACTGGGCATTGACAGAGGATTACCCCACCTCTACCCCCACCCGGTTTTCAGCAGATGCTGACCGAATACAAACTGCTGGGAACATCTGGCACTAAAACCCAAGACAGTGATCTTGTGTCCTAGGCTGGGGGGATGCTTGTCCTCATAACAAACATTGCACCTGTGGGTGGATGCATGAGTGATGCATGCTTGCAGTTCTTATTGCTTAATTAAACAATTTAATTAAGGTATCAGTCAAAATACGTGGCAGTGTTTACCTGCAGTGCAAGGGGAACCCTTTCTGACTGCTGGGATGAACAATGCAGTCACTTTTCTGGTAACTCTAAGCAAATAAAAAGGGTGGTTGTTTATGGTCTTAAAAATTTTCCCAATATATTAATTTCCTGCATTTCATTAACTCTGACCAGTTACCCAGGGGGCATTGGCAATCTTCTCTGCCCAATCTGCTTTAATTTTGCATGTCACGTGAATTTACCTCTCAGTTAGGAACTGGTGTCACAAGATAGTGGAAATAATATCTTTGGCTGAAATACGTTCAAAACAGGTTCACTGTTACGAAAACCCTCAAGTAATTCAGCGCTTGTTATTAAAGCAATAAGAAGCTTAAACAAGATTTCAAATCTATATTTGACCTTTAATTTAACTCAGCAAGGCAGAGCTGAATTAACATCACGCATCTAAACAGAGATTTTGATTTTCAGAATGATGTGTGAGTTTTGATATCATTCTCCAGTTTTGCAAGCCATACTGTAGAGATGAGAAATGTGGGGTGTTTTTCCAGTCTGCCTGTTTGTGGAGTAGATGTTAATGACATATTTCCCCCTCTTTTATGAGATTTTACGTGTGAGTGCTAGATCTGATCCCTTGCTCCATGACTGTACTCACTTGGCATATAAATGAGGATTTATAACAGATTTTAACTCTTCCAAATAGTTGTGGGATCAGAGGTGACTGCTGCTTTATGGTATTGTCTCAAGCACAGAATGTTGTGATGTTTTAGTCCAGGTAGGAGAGTTTATGGTATGAGCTCCCTGTGGTAACACAGTTTTTAGGAGAAAAATTATTTTGTGCATCCTGGTGGCTCTAAACAAGAGAAGAGGCTTTGTTGAACAGTGTGTATGTGGCTGGCTTACATCTTTGGTACCTCAATAAGGCCTTTAAAATACATGACATTTGGAGCAACGATGCATGCCCTGGAGAGCATTCTCCATGCAGGGTGGACTCTTCGGAGGTGATCTCAGCAGGTGCAAGGGGAACTGCAGGAAGGTCAAGAATAACTTCTTAATTCATCAAGGCAGCCTCGTGCTATTGCAGTTATAAAGCCTGTACGAGTAAATGGAGCGTAGCTCAGTCTTAGCCTTCTGGTGCACAGATCCAGGAGGTCATGAGAGGGGTTCTCTGCACTGGACTTCCTCTGCTGCAGAAAAATATTGTTGTTTCCACAGAACTAAATTGCATGGGGCAAAGTGTTATTGGTTATGGGATCTGTATGTCTCCTGACACATTTGTGAAAGCCAGGAGAGAGTGAAAACTCCTGCAGGTTTTCCTTCTTTTTCTCCCAGTTTTCTTTTTTCTGTTGTTCAGTGGACAGAGGAAGGGCTTTGTTACACTTCTGAAGCCAACTCGTGTCACAGTCGCGCACAAAGAAAACATTTGCACTTTGTAACTCACACGTGTGTGGTGGATGGCTCTTTGTTCACTCACAAGCAGTTCTTTAGGTAGGAAACCTCCAAAAAGGTTTCTTAACATAGCAGGAGGTCCTTGCCAGAATGAGGGGACAGGGAGTGCATTTAATACACACTGGGAAAACCACGCTGCTGCAAAGGTGCGGAATGCAGCCTTGGTGCCCTTCGGAGCTGGGATTTGCAGGCAGTTAAAGGGGTGGGTGATGTGCCCCACCCTGCCCCTCCACTGGACAGCTGAGTCTTTCCAGTGCCTCTGCAGAGCCAAGCAATACTCTCCACACGGTGCACTAACTGGGAAAAATTCGGGATGTATTTCAGTCCCATCCTTCTGCCAAGGCTACCTTTCCCTCTACTTTGGCTTTCCTGTTTCTCTGTCATCTTCTTCTGCTCTGGTTCTTCATTTGCCCTTACTTACCTATTGGCTTATTCAGGTGTTTTGGTGGCACTCTGAAGTTGGACAGACTGTAGCAGTTCTTTGCAGGTAGCCCTCGGGCAGGGGCTGTTGCTGTGCCCGCGTTCCCAAGAGCATCTCCGCTACGGGTGGCAGCGACAGGTCCCTCAGCCCACCAGAGCCCGAGCCCGGATGGAGCAATAGCAGCCTCACCAGAGAGCGAGAGGACTCTTCGCTTGGAGGGTCCAGCTGTGTTTATTTGAGGAGTAATGAGAAGGTTCGGGACAGGGAGGACAACCTCAGCTGAAAGGATCCAGGACCAAAGAGCAAAAACAGCAGGGGGATCAGGGTATATAGCAATGGAGTAACAGGAGGGGCCAAGGTACAAGGGTCCAATCAGGGAAGGAGGTGTAGAGGAGTGACTTAGCTTGGAACCAATGGGGGAACAGTAGGGGTGTGGAACAAAGGGGGACAACCAATGGGGAAACCGGGGATACAGAACTTTCGAGAACAGGGGAAGGAGCTCCAGATGAGGGACAGCAGCTGAGGGGAGTGACTAAATCAGAGAACCCTCCCAAGACATTTCTGCCTTATCTCAGGTGTCTCCCGTGGTTCTTGTCCCCACCTTGGCTTTCAAACCGTGCCCCGACAGCAACCCCAGAGCAGAAGTGTTGAAAATGAGCTTCCAGGACTGCAGTGCCCACTTGTCAGTGCAAGGAGGGGAACTGAGGCATCTGAACCAGGGCTTTTAATTCTGGAATAACAGAATAATAGGACAGTGCATGGCTCAGGTTCCTAAATGAAAAGAATTTCTGAGCCAGCTTAAGTTCCATAAGCGAGGAAGGAAATGTAATGTGGCTTGGTGCATGCAGCAGCACGCTGATTTTGTTGAGCTGATTTGTGATTTTATTTTTTTTTTTCTTGACCAGGGATAAGAGAACTGATAGAAGGCAGCTGGAGGTGGCCTTTGCAGAGGGATTATCATCAGAATTTAAGTGCAGTGATAAGAGTCCTGCCTCTGTCTTCATAACTCCTCAGTTTAATTTGCCATCCTTGTGGAGTTGCTGAGCTTGTGTTTAAGAACTCGGAGGATGTGAATGGTTATGTAGCCAAGCATAGAAAGGTTTTAAAAATTACTTTCCCAAGAAAATCCCTTAAATATCAGGAGCAGCAAACCCCACAAGGAAGATCAGTTTTTTATGATTACTGCAGCTTATTTGGGTCAATGAAAAATGTCTGCTTTTATTCAGAGAAAGTGTGACTGGGGCATAAAAATACATTACAGGGACTGTTGAGGGATTTTTAAGTTCCTTGTGATATGTGAGGAACACCCAGGAGGCTCTCAGAACTTTTTTTATTATTCTGAAGTTGTTTTATGTTGTGCTTGGTCTTTATATGGAACACCAGAACTGTCAATGCTTCAAGCTCTAATTGAGTCGAAGGCAGTTACTGGGCTCAGCAGGGGAAATGGTACTTTACAGGTGGTCACATTAAATGATCCAGTGGCCCCCTTCTGGCCATAAAAATGTAGGATTTTTTTTCCCATTATCCTCAAATGTAAAATATGCACTGAGCTCTTTGTTAGCCTTTAAATCAAGCTACAGAAGTTGCTGAAAGCAAACCCAGAGTTTTATAGCAGCTTATGAGAAGTATGAAGAGAATGAAAACAGGAAACAAAGCATGTCTAAAATAAGCCTGTGTCCAGCCCAGGAAAGCTAAATCAGAGTGTTACAGTGTCAGAATATAATACAAAGCATAGCAAACTGTTTTATGCGTTGCAGGGCCTTCTGCTTGCTGCACTGCTCTGATGTTCTGCCTGACACCCACAGAACTGTCTGTACAAGGTGCCTCAGAACCTGGCAAGCCCAGGAGATGAGGAGCGCTCCTGCACTGCTGGGACAGCTCATCACCTCAGCTGTGGGTCTCTGGCTGGTGTCACCAGCAGAACGCTGTCCATGCAGCAGTGCCCAGGAGAGCAGCACCTGCCCGCAGCCCCCGGTCCCCAGGGCTGAGTGTGCCATGGCACCCCATCCCAGAAACTGCCATGAGCGTGCTCCGCTCGTGGGGGTGCAGCAAAGGGCTCTCTGAGGGACATGGGCTCCCTTCTGTCACATACAAGTGAGTGCAGAGAGAGTGGGAGTCAGCCAGGGGTTGGGGCTGCTGCCCCACATGGAGGTTGTGAGTCCTGGGGTTCTCCCTACTCATTGGGTCCACTGACACTCCTGGAGTAAGAGGGGGCTTTGGGTTATGGGACTGGAAACATAAAGCCTTGTACAGGGCATAGAGTGGCATTAAATTTAAAGATCAGTTGCATTTTTTAAGAAATACTTGGTGAAGGTGAAGCGTGTCCATAGGGGTGTGCACGTGGAGATTGTGGCTCTCTGAGGCTGAACAGCAGACATCAATGACAGAAGAGGTATTTTGAACCAGATATGATTTAGCAATAGCAACAACAAAAAGATGTGAAAGTGCGTACTCTGGATTGTTGTTAGCTCCCAGCTGTAGCAGGGACTGACCTGATACATTCTCCCACTGTCCTTGGTCACTCACTCGTATTTCCTGGCTTTTTTTCCCCCATGAGTCTCCTGGAAAGCTGGTTTTCTATTCTGTGCAGCTCCTAGATTGGGTAAGAAGATGTAATTCTCTTTTCTTATTGCATCATTATTTTATTGGAAGCCATGAGGTGTGTCCAGGCATGTGTGTCACAAGCCATGTGCTGTGGTCACACCATTGAGCTGGCTACTTACCCCACGGGGGCTTTAGTTCTTGTGGCACAGAGTGGGTTCCTTCTGGACTTCCTATCCAAATGGCACAGCTGGTATTTCTGCTGGTGCTGAGAAATCAAAGACTTTGCTGCTTTGAAGTAGCCACTGAAACAATGCTGACTGCAGTCCAAGGTGTGAGCAGAATGGGACTTCACCGGTGGTTTGCTCTGCAGGCAGTGGGGACAGGTCACAGCTGTCAGTTTACACCTGGGGACAGTGGGGACAGGTCACAGCTGTTCACACCTGAGTTGCTGTCTGGCTGTGGGGGGTCCCCAGTGCTGCAGATGGCAGAAGTTTGGCCTCTTGCAGTTGCTGGGATGGGTAATAATTTTGCCTTCTCCTCCCCTAGTAACCTCTCCACTCAAGAAAGGCTCAAAAAACTGAAAGGCATGTTTAACCTACTGTTAAAAAGCCCTTTGCAGGCCTTAGGGCTGCCCCTGTGTTGGACTATTTTGGCAAAGACTTCTCTTTAAATATAATGGCATTACCTTGAAGGCTCTGTGCTGCCCTGGTGAGAGACAGATATTTCAGGCAGTTTTTAGAAACTGGGAGGGGAGGCAGGAGGAGAAAATGCTGCACAATTGTTTGATGTGCTGATCAAAAGATAAACTAGAATCAAATTAAACCCCAAGGGTTTGTACAACCTTGCTTATGTTTTATGCAAACCTTCCTCTACCAAAGGAAATAAAACACTGTTGCCTTTCAAGGCAGATGGAGTGCAAATGATGAGCAATTTTTCCCTGTTTTATTCCACTACTTACGTTGTTGTTTTACAATTTCTCCTTACCCGTACCACATCATTTCTGATTATTAGGAGTACGGTACTTGCTATTCATTCTACCACTCTGAGTCCCTTTCTTATGCTGGCTGGAGAAATGGAGCCATTTGTCTCTTGGCTTCTCATCAAAAGGCCAAAGGTGCACAGTGGGCAGGCAAGAAGGCATTCATTTCATTCCCTTAAATCAAGGGGGAATTCAAAAACTGGACTCTTTCAAAGGCACAGATAGAATCTCAAAATATATCCAGGTATCTTCTGAAATTAAACACCTCTCAAATGTTCTAGGTCACCTAAAAACACAGAGGAAAGCGTGTAAGAAACAGTTTGTCTCAGGTATGAACAAGTCCCAAAATATCTTAGAACAAAACCTGCCAGTGCTGCTGGCAAACGTGAGGCCTCCTGTGAAGCAGGAGAGCTTTGCTCTTCCAGCAACAAGTACAGCACAGTTCTCCCCTCTTCCCTGGTCTGTAGGAGCAGTGCTGGGAACAGGAGGTGGTCCTGAGCTGTGGGACTGATTCTGTCAGGAAGGGGCTTTGGATTTGTTTCCTTTGGCTCCTGCAGATTTTGAGCCAGCGGAGCTCCCCACGGCGTTGGTAGGTGCGTGTGTGCAGATCTGCACGTGTGAGCACAGACACTTGTTTGGCCTCAGCTGGACTGAAAACATGAGTGAAGTCTGCACAGACCCCACAACAGCTTCAGGTGGTGACAGCCACTGTCCTGGCCAGGCTCAGAGGAATGGCCTGACAGGCTCTTTCTCCCCATCCCAGCTGGGCCCTGCAGTTGTTTAGCAGCAGCAGAGGCGTTTCGGGGGCACGTGCTGGCTGCCCTGTGCTTACATCGTGTTGGCTCCCTGGTGAAGTGTTTATCTGTGGAAATGATATGAAGGAATTGGCCTGTGCCAGGAGAGCCAGACTCAGTTTACAGGATGGTTTTTGACTTCCAGCAGGTCTGCTCAACTCGTGTTTCCAAATAGCAGGAGTCAGTGTTTTCCTTGGACAAAGGACAAAGTCAGGCAGTCACTGCTTCAAATTTCTGGTTCTTTATCTTATCATGAAGGAGTGTAGGATGGTTTTTAGAAGGTGGCTATTGCCATAACTACTATGATCATGTTACTTGCTTGGCTATATTCCTGGCCTTTTGTCTTTGGGGAGCTGACTAAGGAAATGCTAAAAAAGCTACTGGTGGTTGAATCCACAAAATGACAATGCTGGATGCATAGGCAAGGTTTCAAGGCACTGTCTCATTTTTCATGATCCCATGTTTATCCCCTCTCCACTGAAGCCAGAATCCCCTGTGCTAGAGAGCACCTGTGTGCTTGCCCGGGGTGTTGTACCTGTGCAGGGTGACACCCTCTGTGACATTTGGGAATGGTGGGCTCTGCTGGAGCTGCCCTGGCTACGTGGGTGTGATGTGCATGGGTGAGTTTTGCAGCACAGGGTGCAGGAGACAGCCCTTCCCTGGGCTGTGATGCTGTGGGGACAGGCAGAAGTGCATCCTTGGGTGCAGCACTTCCTAGCATCTGAGTTTGTCAAGTGTATTTAAAAGAGAACATTAGATGAATGAAAAATGATGAGGGATGCAAGGCACTGAAACTCCTCAACACTGTCAACTTTAAACCAGTTTTTATCTTTAAATTTCATTTTTTTTTATCTTTTAAATTCTCACTGCCGTGGCAATCTGTGTACAGATGGTGATAATATGGAAATGCTGACATTCACAGAACCTTTTTCTATCACAAAACTTCTGTATAAAGATGGAGTTTTGGGATTCTGGAGCCGGATATACTGCGTTTTCCTGGCCTTTGCAGATGGCCCTTCGGCTGTGACTGCCTGTCAGTCATAGCGCAGGGACACACATAGAACAGCCTGGTGGTCACAGGGCAAACAAGACATGCAGGAGTTGTAGGTACAGCTTCTGGTTCTGCTGCACACTTGCTGCACAAACTTGAGCACGTCAGTGCCACGTCTGCACGGAGCTTCCTCCGCCTCCTCTTTTCCTGTAGTGTCCAGTGAGGCTGTAAATTCTTTAGAATGTGGAAAGACCTTTTCCAGAGCTAAGAAAGCAGCTCTGTACGTCCATGCAAGCATGCAGCCAGAACCCATATTGCATTGATGGCTGTTGGCAGTAATTGCTAATGAGGAGTGAACACTTCCCCATCTGCCTCTCCTCCCAGGATCTGCCCGTAGCAAGTGCCTTGGAGGGAGTCTTGCAAGGACCAGGCAGTAGCCCAGCTCCTTCCAAACCATCTCACACCTGTCCCTTGTCCCTCCAATACACGTAAGGAGATCAAAAGTTCTTCCTTGGCAATAGCATGGAGGAGGCTTGCTCAGGAAGAGCCCTTGTGGGGAAGTCTGTGGCAGCAGAAGATGAAGCAGTTCCTGTATTTGAGCAGCCCTTACACAAACTCCCCTGCAATGAGGGTAATTAATGGATGCCAGCTACTAGCAAATGAGGCCCAATTCAACTGCTCTGGCTTACAGCAGCCAATTCACTGCATCAGAACTGCATCCATTAACCACAGGCTGTTGCTTTTGTTACCATAATTGAAGGGTGGACTCAGGCCTCAAATCTAACCCAACTCACCTGACTATCCCTGACTATCACTGTTATTAAAAAAATGTAATAGAAGCCTTATCAACCCAGGTGTTCCTTGAAACAAGTACAGGAATGAATTTTTAAAGAACAACAAACACACATGGCTGATGTGGCCAGACTTGCCACACTCAGGGGCTCTCTGCTGACCTTACTTCTCAGCTGAGACTCACACATGGCCAGCCTGCTTAATCCTCTGGATATTGATATGTATGATATCAATATCCTGCAGGATATTGATATGTACAGGAATTGTGCTCTTGTAGCCTTCAGTGATCTGTCAGCTCACGGAGTGGAGCAGACAGGCATGGGCCAGGAAAGGCATGATGGAAACCAGGGAGTCTGCTCACCAGGAGTGAGTAGAAAGAAGGCCACAGGGTGGGAGTTTTGGCAGAGCTCAGGCTTTTGGGAAGGAAGTTGGGGAGTTTTGTCCCAGTGCGAGTGGGGTGCCAGCTGCCAATCTGTTGCTTCTAGATGGAAGGTGTAAAGAAAGGTGTGCTTGAGAAGGAGGGAATGGCAGCTACCCAAGTCAGGAAGGAAGACACCAGGGTCGTTCCTCTTGGGCTGACAGTGACTTGTTTTGTTTCAATTGATGTTAACCAGTAGTTTTGCAAAGTAAAGAATCCACTTCTCAGATGTTGTTTTCCAAATGGTGAAGCACACAGTGGTTTCAGAGAAGTATTTAATGGTCTGGAGCAGTCACAGTTATCTATCAGCTGTTGTCCTCCTTGGGTGGGTTAAATACAGAGCTCAAGACCTGCAGTTTAGCAGGGTTATGTCCTGTCCAGACTGCAATGAGCTACTAAGGTGTTGCAGTCGCTCAGAATGGCACTGTCTGTGTTGAAAGAGGAATGCCAAATTCCCAAGGAAAAGCCGTGTGACAAGGATTCAGCTTTGCCAGCAGTTTGTGGACCGTAGGATAGTTGCCGACTTCAAGCTGGGCAGTCAGGCTTGCTGGCTGCAAAAAGCAGCAGGATGTGGGGCTCATACAGGATGTGGGGCTCATACAGCTGGATTCAGGTTGGAAACATTCAGCCCTCTGTGTCCAAGCCTGTGCTACTAGGCTGCCTGCTGCGTCTTCTCTGCTGTTGGGCTGTAATGGAGTTTGACAAGGGTTTTTCCCTCTGGAAAACTCAGAAGAACTAGGCTTCCTTGCACATTCATGGAGATCATTTAGTGACACCAGTACCAGGGCCCTGGTGGAGTTGAAACAGCAAGTGAGTAACAGCCCGTAAGTAACTGCGGTGACAAGGCCCTTGCAGGGAACTCTTCTGTGACTTACTTTAAACAAAAACAATCTGTAAGTTGTGGTTCATTGAAACAGTTGATCCTGAAGAACAGTTCTCCTCTGGAAAATGACTACACACAATAGATGTGCAGGTGGCCTGTATCAAAGTCTGGTTTACTGAAGTTACAGCCAACATAAGCAAGTGTTGCTGTTAACACAGGGTGTGTGTGACCCCTCTGCAGCTCTCAGCAGGAGCTGGTTTCCTTCCTCTTTCTTGTGTCTTCAACTAAAGGTTCACCTGGTTCCAGTCAGGGAACGGTGTAACTGCACTAGGCCTGCTGAGTCTATGTTTAATAATTAGTATTTTTTGGCGGTACCAGGGAGCAGAAGCTCTCCCTAACTGAATGTGCAAGGTACCAATTAGGGAAAGAACGTGTGCGTCAGCTGCATGCATGCACACAGACATGCATATAAATATACATGCACATCTCCTCCCCTGAGCCACTGCAGTAATCAGGCAGCAGTACCTGGAATCACTGTCACGGAGCTCTGCCCCTCATTGCTTTTCAGTTGGTGCACATGTGAAGCACGAATCAGTGGGACAAAGGAAGCATGAGGCTGCAAATGAAACAGCTGGTGAGGAAGACAGAGGTGTACTCAGCATGGATCAACTCTGTTCAGCACTTGGAAATTGGGGAATGCAAATGACAGCTTTCATGGTACCCAGGGAGCATTTGGGGACTGGGAATTCAGCGGGCAGGCTGCCTCACTCCTTGCCTCTTGATTGGTTTGGATGAAACATGAAGACACACAGACAGCTGCACAATGTGCCTCTTCAGCTGATAGGGGCTGTGAAACCACTCTCACCACAGTCAGCCTGGAAGACAACGAGAGGCTGAAGGCAGGGAGGAGGATGAAGTGTTGGTCCTTTAACTTCCTGCCACTGTGGTGAATCAAAAAGGCGTTTTCCTAGTGGCTGCATGTGCTGCTGGATGAGAGCTGCCAGGCAGATCATCTGAGCAGGACTTATTCTCGTCACTAACCCAGTGGAAAGAGGCAGCGTCTCTGGAAACAAGGGATTTGTTTGATCTTCAATGTCTGTCCTGGGCTGAATGCACAGGGTTGCATCTAATTTTGCAAGCAAACGGTTCTAGCCATGTCCAGACTTTGGATGGGAGGTGGAAAAGAAATTCCAGATACTGTTGGCACTACCAAGGAGTCTTAGGGGAAGAACTAGACCACGAAAATGAAGTGAGTCTCAAGATTGCATTTTGGGTGCTGTGGCTTCTGCAGACAGGTGTAGGAAAGGCAGCTACGATCTGAAGTGCCTTAGGTGGTTTAGACAGGGCTTTTCAGGCACTTCTTTTTCTCTTGTTCTTGGGTTATTGAAGGTGCAATAGTAACTGGACTGCTAATCAAGTCCAGTTACTGACTTAAATGCTCTCTTTACATGTAAAGTAAATTCTTTACTTTGTATACAGACAAAGCAAAGAACTGATACAAATATTTAGATATGCAGCGAGCCTGTCACACATAAGAACCCCTGTCCAGTGGATATGTGCTCTCAGAGCTGTTCTGCAAGAGAAACCTGAACAGCAAATGGCAAACTATCCCTTCTGCATCCTATTCCACCTTTTCTCCAAAGGAAACTTAGAAGAAACCACGAATATCTTTTACTGCCAATGGCTGATATGTTAGAAATAACCTGGATTCGGGAGACAGCTGGTATAATGTCAAAAATACTGAGTTTATGACTACTTAAACCAAGCTTGTTCCTAGATGTGTGCCACTGTACTGCGTTTAATACCTACTGCAGCTTGTGATTGTCTATTAAAACACTAAACAATAGCATAGGATTAATACCTGATGTATCTGGACTCCATCTGAGGGCCTTTCATACCCCAAGGAATAGGGGGAATAGCAGGAATATAGAACTGAGACGCTGGGGAGCAGAGCTCTCTCTGCTGGGGGAGCAGCAGCCAGGCCTTGTGCACCAGAGGACACTTGACAGTGGCTCTGTGGGTTTGCCCCAGGGCAGGGGCAGGACAACACCTGTTCCCATGAGATTTCCACTGCGTGTAAGCAGGGCAGCCAGCAGTGCTGTTCCCACTGTCTCTGCTGGACAGATGTCTCCAGAGGCTGACCTGGAGCAGAGACTAGACAGAGCAAAAGGATAAAGCAGGGATTTGTTAGAAGTTCTCCATGGACACACCTGGGCACAACAAGAGCCCGGCTGGGCTACACCCAGACTGAACCCCAAAATGGACGACTGATCATAAGGTCTCACACTTTCCTAAGTTTTGGTCCATTAACATATTGGAGTTAATTGTCCAATTATAGCTTCAGGTTATGAAGCTCCACCCTCCTTGTTTTTCTCTTCTCTCTTCACTGTTGTTTATGCTCTTGGGCTTGAAATTTGTATCGGTTGTCTTTGGTCCCAAGCTAGAAGAGGAATTGTTTTGTTTCACCTACTCTGTGAAGAGAGCTTACTAGCACTTAATATGAAACCCAGAACTACCCACTAAACCAGCACATAATCTAAAAGATATAAAAGCTAAAACTTAAGGCATCGTGGCACACAGAGACAGGAGCATCAGCCACTCCTTGTCAGGGGAGATGAAACCCAGTGCAGCTCCTGGGAGGTGCTTTGCCACCACTCGCAGGGCGCCGCTCGCTCGTTTGTCTCTTGCACTCTGTCAGCAGATAAGAGCATGGGAGATGGACTGCAGGGACCTGGCAGTTGTTTGAGGAAAGTTTCACACTTGTCCAAATGATGCAGGAAAGCCACTGGGGGCTTGCAGCATCCACCCAGGGTAGAATAGGGAGTGAGAGGGAGGGTGGTTGGGGAAGCACACTCTGGCTGGCTGGGTTTGTCTCTGTGGGATGGTGATGGCTTCCTTTGATCCCGCAGCTTGGCGTTCTCTCCCCCGAGCAAGTCTGGCTGCTCAGCTGACCGCCACGTGATTTGGGCACAGCAGCATCCTTATAAACCTACTGCTGCCCTTAGGGATACCATTTAGCTCCCTGGTGTTTTCAAAAAGGCTCCATGTGGTGATTCCGCTCCCATCTCGGAGGAGCGTCTGCCATTTTGAATAAATAGAAACCCAAAGCCTTTGCTCACCCCGGGAGCTGCAGCACCCTTGCAAGGCAGAGGCGTGCAGCTCTGAGCACCCTCTTTTGTCCTCTCTCTGCTACCAACTGTCCTGGTGCGTCCTGGCTTGCAGGCACAGTTTGAAGTGCTTTGTAGCCCCCCTCATGCACAGTAAGGTATATTTTTACCTCATCAGAGGGACCCAGGTTCTGCTCTCTCAGCATCGCTGCTGCACTCTGGCATGAGTGAGCCAGTGAACTTCCCCTGCAGGGAGCTTGCACTGCTGGGGTTTTGGAGAGGCCCTCTGGAGTCCCTGCTGGGGAGAGCTGGAGCCGGTGCCTCAGGTAAAGCCACAGCTGTGGTGCTGCTTT
>WAAG01081768.1:0-49896 GCA_013390105.1 Tichodroma muraria
TAGACAATGAGCAAGAGTTTTGACTAAGAGGCAGTTTATGTATGGCTGAAGTTCTCTCCCAGTTGCACAAACTCTAGAAGTAGTTTATTAAATGAGAAATTATTTTGCCTTTTTTCTCTTTTTTTTTTTTGTTTTGTTTTTTTTTTTTTTTTTTTTTTGTTTTTTATACTGGTCACTCANTTGTTTTTTTTTGTTTTGTTTTTTTGTTTTTTAACCAGTTCATGCTGTATATATAGGATAAAATACTGACTTTTAAGTCACTGGCCAAAGTTTCTGTTGCTTATGGCCTAATGAAGTCAGTGATAAAATGATTGTCTTTCACTTCTCTCCAACACTCCGTTTCACCCAGTTTGCTTTGCTGGTGCAGGATTTGCACTGAGCATGTGCTCAGCTCCTGTGGGACTCATTTTGCCTGTAACACCACTCAGCTCCCCCCAATACCCAGCAGAACCAGGCACTGATGAACTCTTCTTTGCCAAGGGTCAGACTGTAGCAGACACTGCAGATTTCTGTTTGAGCTTGACTCTGCCTTGCTGGAAACAGAAGGAAGCACTTTGCTGTTAAAGAAGTGGTATCTCTTTGGAATGAGTAAGTTTTAAGGAGCCTCAAAGCAATGTGGAGGCAAACCCTGATCCAGAGCTTCTGCCTGAGGGACAGCCTGTGGTCCTGCCAGAGGTTCCTCTTGGCTCTGATGCCAGGAGTTCACACCTGTCAGCTGCAAATTACATGAAAAGTTTAGCTCAGAGTCACTCCTGGCAATTTAGTCAGAAATTTTTGTTTGGTCCGGAAAATGTGTCACCTGAGAGATCAAAAGAAAAAATTACTTACCTCCTCCTGGTTAATATTATTTAGTCAGTCATTCTTTGGAAGCTGTCTTCATTTTCCTACACGAAAGAGGAGTTTGTGGTGCTTAGAAATAAACTAGCAACATTTTCAAGGCTAGCATTGTTTATATTGGGAATTAAAGCCGACCTTTACATTAGCTGTCCAAACAGAATGTTTATTTTATGCATATTTCTCCCCGGGTTGATTACCTGTCTGAGAAGACCTGCCAGCTCTGGAATTGTCCCCATATCATAAATCCAGGTCTTCACGTCAGAAACTCTGTTCCTGGTGCCTTGCTCACCTGACCCTCTCTCATGGAGCAGGACAGGCCTCTTGTGTTTCAGAAAAAGAAAATTCTGCATGGAACTATTCTTTTCATGACAGGTTTTTCCACAAAACCTGTTTTATGTCCAGTCATTCAAGGCCAGGACATATCAGAATAAAGCCTTACACAGCTGCCAGCAACTGGAAGACCACAGAGTCAGGCAGAAATGCAACACCAAGACAAGAGGCAGAAAACTTAGTCCTTTTTTAAGAAGGAAATTAATTTAAATTTTGGAAATTTAAATTAAAATTAAATTTTAATTCTCTTTCAAAATGCATTTTGAGAAGCTATATTTTATTTATGGTACTTATTTAGAATTTGTCTTATATTAATATTTATCATGTATTTTAGGGAGACAGAATGAAAAAATTGGAACAGAATTCTTAGGAGAAGGATGATTTTTGTGCTTGTTGTAATAATTCATGATTGCTCTGTGGTAAGGCTGCAGACCTGATTCATCACTCTTGTATTCTAGTTCAATGCCAGTGAAATGAGACTGATTTCCATCAGTCTGGCATGAAGCTGGAATAACAAGGTGGTGAATCAGGCACTATAATTCCCTTCTGAGAATCATGTGATGTAAACAAACACATTCAGATTCACATTTGAGGTTTGTAATGTCTCCAGTTTCTTCCAAAATAGATTATGTTTACCAGAATGCAAGTTTTAAAGAAATTTTGATCTGTGTAGTTTGTGAAAGGTGGTTTTATTTCATATTCTTATGGCTGTGCAGCTGAAAGTGGCTCCTTAGGTACTGTCTGTATGATCAGAGATGTTTGAATCAGATGCTGTTGTGTGCATCAGGAGGAAAAGGATGATTGTTCTTTTCACTTAGTGGCTGACTTTGGGCACCATTAGGAAGGATTTGGTCTAACAAAGGAGATTGCAGCCCCTGCTCTCAGTACTAGTAATGGCTACTTGAATACTGAAGGTGGGAAATACAGGGTTGTTTAAATAACTGATTTACCTGGGGAAAAAAATAATTTAAATGTCCAAAGAGCAGATTCTTTATGCCATAGATTTGGCCTGCAGTATTTTAATGAAGTAAGGAGGGCTGGTTACAGACAGGAGCTAGCTGGGAAAAGCTGTGCTATGATCTCTGAGACAGAGGGACGAGAGGTCCCTTGGTGACAGCGCTGTCAGCACAGCGTGGGACCTTCCCCAAACTACACACCTGAGCTGCAAGCACCTGATGGGGTAGGTAGGCATGCAAATGCTTCTGTATATAGCAAATTCCTCTCTGCCCTATGTTTTCATTAATGCTTGCTATACAAATCTTGTTATTAGTGCTCCCCCAAGGGCCGGGCAGTAATTTAGATGCTGATTAGTGAGTGGGATGCAGCAGCAGCAGCACAGCACACGCTCTCTCTTGTCAGCACTTGAGTGAGGAGGGGAGCAGAGCTCCCAGCTCCACCTGCCACAGCAGCTGCCTTCGGGAGTCTAATGAGGTGTTCCTGCAATGGGAATATTTTCAGAAGCATATACTCACTCCAGGAGGGCTTACCAGGGTATTTCTTTGTAATTAAATGTAATGACATCTAAACCCATAGTCAAGTTCTCATTGATAAACGTTGGCAAATAAAAACCAGCAAGCAAAAATCAAACAATTAACTATGTAAGCATTTTTTATGATGGTCTTTTCAGAATTTTTTTTTCTTTTTCCTACCTCGGTGGTTTAGTAAAAAGCGACAAGATGCTAGCTGATGTGGCAGTGTGTAGTTAGGACTAACAAAAAGAAAACATTAAATGCATTTTGGTCTTGCTATGTCTTCTAGAAGAAAGGAAAAGTAGTTGTGATAGCAGAAAAAACAAATATTGTGTCAGTCAATTTCTAAATCAGAGTTCAATGAGTTTGTTTTACAAATACCAATGGCTAACACAGATGGTGGTGGCCAAACACCAGTGAGGTAAACTGGTAGATCAAAAAAGATTATTTTATTTTACTGATGGAGAAATTGAAATGTGAAATGACTGAAACATAATTTTCAGAAAATGCCATCTTTTTCTGCCACTAAATGGAAGGAGAATGAAAGATTATTTTCTGGCTTTAGTTTCTAAAATTGCCTGAGTCCAAACCTATCAGCCCCCTGTGAGTTTTATCTGCTCGGCTGTGTTTTCCTGAGGTAAATTCCAAACTCTCTACAAGAGGCTTTCTCCAACAATTATAACGGTCTCTTACTGAGTTTCTTTTGTGTAAAAAGTGGCCTCTCTGACCTGTTCCGCTTCTTCAGTGCCTGACTGAACCCTACAGAAAAGGCTTTTATTTGCTCTTGCCGAGGGGAAAGCAAGCAGGGTACTTAGCTGGATGAGATAAGCCTTTGGTGGATGAGACCACTGTGGAGCCCATGGGTGATATCAGAGGCCAACTCTTTAAAAACAGGTCACCTCTCGCCCTGCATGGCTGCTCCAAGTGCATTAACATTATCCAGGGGGAGAAGCAAGGCAGATGAATTTTGATCTCGCTCTAAAACGACCACAAAGCCTCCCCCAGCACGGACTCGATGTTTGCACGGCAGTGGAGATCCATGGAAGAAGTGATCTGCACCACCAAGCAGATTTCATTCCAGCTACAATCAGCCTCCTTCCTCTGGGTTCTTCTCCGGCTCCAAGTGAGGACACCTTTGGGGGAGCTCAGCTTATTAGCTCAGCTCGGCCGGGGGGATGTGCCAGTAAAGACTCAAAGAGCCCTGCTAGCAGCCGTGTGTGGGAGCCAACCCCCCGGGGTTTCTCTGCCTCTTTCGGCAGTATAGTCGGGCCAGGTCTTGCAGATTTCTCTGCAACTAGATGAGATTTTGCCCTGGGTAAAGGCTAAAGCTTAGAAATCTGATTCTGAAAGGCGGTCTGTGCAGGCAGATGGGCTCTCAGAAGTGACTTTCCTTAAAAAACTAAGGCTTTGTTTCAGAAAGTCTGTGCACATATCACATATATGATGGGGATACGCTTTAGGCTGAACTCTTCATTGCATATTTACTTATCTGAGGAAACAAAAGAAAGACTTAAATCCTGTTTATTTTGCCAGGTGATGCTCCAGCCTATATAAGGTAAGGATCGCACTAGGCTCAAACATTCTTCATCCAGCAAAAGGGGAAGTCCTTGACTTCTTTTTCCTCGGCATGGGTGTAAAGTCTCTAAACAAAGCTCCAGTCCTGTTTTTACATACCTCCACTTGGATATGTACAAACCCATTCTCAGGCCCTCATATGATTTCTATTACGCCTCTTTAAAACAAAACCACAAAAACTGTCAAAAATTACTTGACTGATTAGATTCCTGTTAGTAATTAGAGCAGCCTAGGATAAGATAGACTGGAAAAAAGCCGTATGTTGAGATTTGGAATACAATACAGCTATAGTGTGTTCTGTGAACAATGTTATGGTCTGTGAAGAAGGAAAATGGAATATCATTTTCTTCCCTTCTGGCCCATGAAAAGTGAATATATTCATGTGTATATATTCTGAAATGCACATGAAAAGTGAATTTCTCATCCTGTATAGCTATGATTTTTCTGTGAGCAGAGTCCTGCCTGCACAGTAGTCAATGGGAACTAAAGGATGTTGAGAAACCAGAGATTTCATTCTGCTCTGTGAATACTTCAGCTACCCACAAGCTCTTCTACCTTCCTTCCAGGTCCCCCTTGCTGTTCATCTTTTCCTCTTCCTCCTCTATACATAGAGGGTTTGTTTATTTTATTCTCTCTGCCACAGCCTATGGCATTCTGGGATTTAGGCTTCCCTTGTTCCCATTCCTTGTCACCTCTTCTTAAAAATCTATATTCTTAATTGAGTCTTATCCATCAAAATACCTGTCAAAAATAAGTATGTGATCCTCCTTCTGTTCTCAAAAATAAACTCATGTCAAAATGTACCATTGCCCAAACTTCATCTCCAGCCAGCTATACCTTTCCCTTCATCTCACAACTCACTTGAAACACTTCGTGGCTCCTGCCTTGAGCTGGTATCTTTCAGTCCCTTAGGTTACTTTCTGATCTCTTTTTACTGATTTGGAAATTTGTTTGTTTATGTGATTTTATAGGTTGTTCTTAAATGTTCACGTTGTCTGATGCTTCTCGTTGGCACTATTTGCCCTGTGGATATGAATGGTTTCTCTAATTCCATACAGGACCAGTCCTTATTCCCAAAGTTGCCTGTCATATGAAGACTGCTGGGTGAAAGAAAAGGCTGTAAATGTTCCAGTTCTGACAATTTTAATGTCACATTGCTCAGAAAGCTAAATTTGCAAGCCCAAAGGGTTGGAGTTGTGCACATTCTCAGGATCAAGACCTGAAACATAATAAAGCTGCTGATGGAAGTTTTTGTTCCTTATGCAGGCGTCATATGGGTTTACAAAATATATTTTTATATTTGGGTTTACAAAATATATTTTTAATCTGAGCAAATTTAGATTTTCAGGAAGGAATGGGATGTAACTTACTCTTCATTGTTCTTTGCTGAAAGTTCCTGATTTATTCAAATTTCAGTGTTTAAGCTAAATCCAGTATCCTGAATTAAAAAAAAAAAAGTCCAATGTTGACTCATTGAAATGCGTTGGTATGCAACCAATGCAACCAATAAGAAAGGCTGCAAGCACATAAATAATCACTCATTTAGTCGCCTGACTTCATACCCCAAAGTGTTTCATGGACTTGAATAGACACTTCTATACTGAAATAGACACTGCTACACTCATTTACAGGTAGGGAAGTCCGGGAGGAGATCAGTGACCTTACCAAAGTTCACTCAAATGTCAATGGCAGGAAACTGGCCTCCTGATTGTCTTGTCTAATTCTGTATCAGTGGGACCATGCTTAGTAATCAGCACTGTTTTCAACACTTTTTAACCCTGAGCATGAATGATTTTAATATCTTTCAGAGAGAGGTAATGGGAAATACTTACATTGAAAAACCTGGTAAATCAATTAACGTTTGCAAGATGCTCAGAGCCAAAGGTAAAGAATGCGACAGAAAATGTGAACGATCCAGCTGCATGGACTGGCTCATCCCCCCATACACAGCACACCGCAAGCAACCAATATCTAGAGAATAAGTCAGATGAAATTATATTGCCTAGACCTAATTATTTGTTCAGACCTATGTTTACAGATCTGTCTCACCTCAGTGAAAATTACACACTGATATCTGCAAGTGGAAAATTTTAGAAGGCCCTTTGCAACAGTGAGAGATTGATGTCTATGTTTTTAATGGAATTTTATTTTAGAGCTCCAAGCTACTGTATATCAAATATCCTGCATGATCCTTGTCAAATATTTGTGAAATCATCAGCAGAAGACAGATACGATACTTTCTGGACATTAACCACATGAAGACAACAGGAGCAAAATAATTTAGCTCATACAGAAATTGGTTACGTGCCTTGGTTATGAAGAACCCTGAGTCTCCTCTGTGTCATAAAATCTTACTTAGTTGTTCATACAGATTCTCAGAGGCACTTATTTTACTAGAAACCTTGAGTTTTGCCAATTCTGCCATACATACGGTCTAAAGCAAATTAAGGCGTCAAAAGCAAGAAGCTTCAGGAAAAATTTCAGTCTGGTAAGTCATGAAATTACTAAGGTGAAGACTGCTCTTTGTAGAACTTTGTTCTGTGAATTTTGCATATTACTGTGGGGCAGTCTTCAGTATCAGTATTGGTCTATTAATAACTAAGGTGAGGTTCTTGTTATTATTTGAGCGCAGTAGAACTCTTTGTGAGTTTGCTTCACACCATTTGCCAACCAGGCCTTTTCTGGCTGTAGAAGAAAGCTCAGTCTCTGTGCGAAGCAGCCCTGTACCCTGACACACCCTGACAGCCCCACTTGCAGTGCGGAGCCTTGCTGCCAGCCTGGACAAAGGACCTGCTGCTGGAAGAACTCCATTGCTCACTGTTATTCACTCACAAAAATGGGAGTTAAATGCTTCAGATGCAGTGCTTATGTCTAAATGCTAATCAGGGCCTCTGGCTTTCTGAGACACACAAATGAGAATGAAAATCTGTAAATGAGAAGGTTAATTTCTTATTTACAGCAGTGCTGTAGGTTCATGGCAGAGTTACAAGTGTTAGCACTGAGAAACACTTCTGTATTAACTTTTTCCGTATGTTTTTCTCCAGAAAAAGATGAGAAGAGAACAAACATCTCACAGGCAGAGGTAAGTGATTTTAATTTTTTTAACATATTTATTGTTAAAATAGTTCTAGTGTTAAAAACTCTTGGGAACTCACTGAGTCACCCCAGCTGATACTTTTATTTACATTGTCATGCCATCTGCAGTAACGCAGCCTTTTGAGAACCATCATTTTCAGAGCAGGGCTGTGTAAAGCTGTGTTGTGTGTTCTGCCAGCTCTCCCTTCCCCTGTAGCAGGGAGCTGGGAGAGGCAAGCTTCCCCTCTGCCTTGCTGCCATGCCCCGTTAAAGCACAGCAAAGCCAAGGTGACCCTGCCAGTTCACCCACCCAAGCGTTGCTGTGGATCCTCAGGTCACTGCTGGGCCACAAACGCATTCAAACTCCTCCCCACTCTCTCCAGCAATTGTCAAGCCTACAGCAGGCAGTGCAGTGATGTTGTCTGCACAAAGAGTTAAAAGCTGGCTCCTCCAACCTCATTTTCTAACCTCCCTTTGCATGGTTCCTCCAATTCCCCGATCTCTTTCTCCTTCACCCACTGCTCAGAGCAGCAAGCAGCACTTTAAATAGCAGCAGGAGGTATTGATTGGTTCAAATTTGAACTCCAATACAAACTTATAAAGATTTACTGGCTTGAGGTTCACCAAGCTATCCCATAGTGTTTATAAATAGCTTTCTCTTTCCAAAGAAGACAATATTTTATTTATAAATGTTATCATTCTATCCATTGTGATAAGCTAAGGTAATAGGATTAGCCCTACTTGTGTGAAACACGTCTCAAATGTTCCATGAAGAAATAGATCCGATTAAAATTCATGGTCTATATATTAGGCATTTTTAGCAAATGTTTGGGTAAAAGCAGCATCATTGCTACAACCAGAAATGGATAAAATGAGGGGGCAGGGGAAAGAGAAGTTGGCTACACACAGTTTTTCCTTAACCTTTTTGTTAGGAGTGTGATAGGGTGCTTACATCTTCCAAAGCTAGCTAAGGGTGTATTGTATGAGACTTTCTTGTCCTTTTCATGTAGACATAATTCATATTGGTATAATATTGACACAAATTTAGCTGCTTTCATTTTGCAAAAGCTGCTCTGCTTTAGCACTGAATAAACGCCAGTTAGTTTTTGTTAACTGAACATTGGTATAATGTAGTAACACTATTATTACTTTGTGTGTATTGTAGTATAATATAGTAATACTATTATTACTCTATGTGTAATTTTACTAGCATTATTTTGGAATAATTTGTCTTTTGTGCATAGATGTGATCTTGGGGCCATAAAAAGTTTAACTGTGTCTAAATACAACGCTCAAATGGTGCTCAGTTAAAGGCTGAGTGATTGGCTGCTGAAATCATTATCTTAGGTTTAATAGAACACATTGAAAAGGTACAGGGGGAGGGATTTTCCACTTATGTATATTAAAATGTATATATGAATATT
This sequence comes from Tichodroma muraria, assembly GCA_013390105.1. Taxonomy (NCBI): domain Eukaryota; kingdom Metazoa; phylum Chordata; class Aves; order Passeriformes; family Sittidae; genus Tichodroma; species Tichodroma muraria. The sequence goes on from WAAG01081768.1 coordinate 8,711, forward strand.
TCAGTACAACCTTGCACATACATATAATCACTGATTACACTTAATTATTGTAATATATATTATAATTATTGAAATATACAATATAATTTTATAAATATATATTATTGTAATTTATATATTGTATAAAATATGTAAGTGTAATTGGAATTGGCTAATTTTAGACCTTGCATTGGCTAATGTAAACCTTGCAACTATTTTAATATACGCAGACATTTATTTGCCTTACGAGAATCGATTACTCAGGCTGCTGAAAGCACAGGCTATCCTAATTTTACGTTTAACAGTATTTTTATAGAGCGAAGGGTAGTTTTCACTAGTACTGGGTCTGTCTTGCCTGGGAGTCATAAGGGCTGTCCATTATAGAGCCATTTCTCCGTTTTCCGGTGCCCCTGACGGCCGGGGAGCTGGCGGCAGCTGCGCGCGGTGCGTTCGGCTCGGAGCGCTCCCGCCGCGCCCGTCTCTCACCGCCTCTCTCTGTTCTGCCCCCGCAGTCGCAGAGCGCCTCTCCCAAGCAGAGGAAGCAGAGCGTCTTCACCCCGCCTGCCCTCAAAGGTACTGCGGGGTCCCGCCCGGCCCCTGGCGTGGCTCGGTGGCTCCTGTGGCGCGGGGACAGCGGGACCGGGGGTGGCTCTCGCCACGGGCGGCAGAGCCGCCGCAGGGTCGTGCCCAGCCGTCGCTGCCTGCGCGCCCTGCGGCCACTGCCGGGCGTGGACCACCTCTCCATCCTCAGCACAGAACCTTGCTGCAGTGGCAAATTTACCTGTTTGAGGGGGAAGAAAAGGTTTTCATGCTTTGATTAGTTTGCTATAATAGATAATTCAATGCCAAACTATGAACAGCGCTTCTAGAATATGCAAATTCCATTGGTGCTGGCCCCGTAGAGTTTTTTGTTTCATATTTGAAACTCCCCTATATTCTGCCTCTCTTTCCAGGCAGCTGTGAAAAGAACAACCAAAACTGTGGGCTGGGTACCTGACCATAAGGGAGCGTGACGACTTTATTGGGAAGATAAGGAAAAATGAGAAGTCTTGGTAAAAGTTTTGAGGGCTAACATGCTTTTTAGGAATATGTACGAAAGCAGCAGGAATACCACCTGGGATCAGAATAGCTACATTTAGGCCTTGCTTCTTATGTAGCTCTAAACAGAATTTGACTTAATGGTGCTTGCAGTGAAGCAAGATCTGTGATGATTCACCAGCACTTCTGACTGACACTTGTCAGAGCAGGATTATTTTCAGACTGCAGTCTAAAGGCCATCCTGCCAGGTGTCTCTTGATAGATACTGAATATGTAAATTTCCATTTGGCTGCTTAACACAATTTATTACCTGGCAGAAAAGGTAGGATATCTGATTTCTTGTGTGAAATACTGCTGCTGTCATGGGGTAATTTACCATATCAGCCAGTTCTATGTATCTCATTCTGTAGCTTCAGTTCTCTGATACTTGTCCTAGCCACAGTTAAAATATCACTCAGCTGCCACACAAGACACTGCTTGCCAAAATAGGCTGAAGTTCGTGAGCTGGATATTATAAATAATCTTATTACGTTCAATTACAATATTTTTTCTGGAAGGAAAATGCTTTGCATGGATAGCAATACCTATTGATCTCGCTGCTGGATTATTTTGCTGTACAAGCCTAAACTAAATACTGTGCAAATGAAGTGCAGTGTAAAATAGGTCCTCATAGCTCCTCTCAGGAACTGCATACCTTAGCATCCTAAATTACACCATACTCACAGATACACAAGTGGACAGTTGATAACCCTTCCTGTAAACAGGCTGGACTGCTCCAGCTTTACCATACTGTTACTGTCATAAATATGACTCTATTTAATTTAAAAATTACCTCGTGGAAAATTCATTATTCTTCCTTTTCATTGGTATGAAAACATGATTTTTTTTTTGTTTGGACTAAAAGACTGTGAGGCAAATATGTGAGGTACACAGTGCTATGAAATACACAAAGCCATTTCTACTGAGAAATACAGAGTTTTTATAATTATTTAAATTGCTCTAATTTTATAGCAGTTGAAGATAACACTATTCAACAATATTTTCAGAAAAAACAGGCTTCACAGTTGCACACTCCTCCTCAACTTTGAGCATACATATATATGTTTCCTGTGCGCTGTTTTTCCCTCAGTATATTCATAATATGGTATTCAACATACAGTAAAATAAAAAAATAAAATTCTTTACAGCTCCTTGTCTGCTCCACACCTTCCAAGGCTGTTATTAATGGAAGTTGGGATAGACTGTAATCTGTTAAAGCTGGAAATAATAAATGGAGTGAAGAAGCAGGACAAACATTTTCATTTGTTAACTTCTGTGACTTTTTAGTAGTTTGTAGATGCTGTTAACTCGTCTGTTAACTCTGGAACTACAAAGTTCCCAGAAATAAGCCAAGCTTGCAGGCAGTGGAACTGAGCCTAGAAGCTGAGACAGCAGGGGTGTGTGGAGAGCTGTGGGAGAGATGAGGGGCCATGGCAGGCGCTTTGCTCTATGCCTGCAGCAGAGAGGGATCAAGAGAAACCGTGGGCGGAGTCGTGCTTCAGCCTGACTCCAAACTTCCAAGTAGCTGGAAATAGTTCTGTTGCAGATTTTGTAAGTTTTTTTAAGTAATTATGAAACTGTGTGAGAGAAAGGTTGCTGATTTCTGAGTTGATGGCTAGGCAGGAGAGAGAAAGAGGAAATGAATGTGCATGTTGTGGTTATAGGAACCCATATAAAATGGGAAATTGTTGGCATGGTTGCAAAGAGCAGAAGCAACATCAGACAATGGTGATGACTAGTTACAATACCAGAACTATAATGCGTGTTACATGAAATATCCAAATACATGAAAATATATGCAATGAACTCAGTACTGCTGATTTTTTACCTATCATGGTAAATATATGGAGATCAGCCTCTTAGCTAAGTTGCCCAGATGAAACGTTCACATCGCCCAGAGAAGCTGTGGCTGCCCCATCCCTGGAAGTGTCCAAGGCCAGGCTGGATGTTCCTCTGAGAAACCTGATCCTGTGGGATGTGTCCCTGTCCATGGAAGGGGGGCTGGAATTAAGTGATCTTTAATGTCTCTTCCAACCCAAACCATTCTATGATTCTGTGATTCTATTCTTTGATATATATGGGGGCATATTTTTTCCCTCTGCCATTGCACTTATTAAACTAAAATTCAACATTATTAGCTGTCTAAGATCATCCCCAAATATTTCAGTTTCATCATTACAGAAGCTTCCTCTAGCTCAAGGCTAGGCTGTGGCTGCTGCAGCAAGCTGTAGCAAACCTGGTGCAACAGGCAGGTTCTTATTCTTCTATATCTGTGTATACTTTGGCTCCTGCTTTTATTTTCCTAAACAAAAACACACCAGAGTTCCTACAGACAGAGCAAATAGCTGACTCATCTTGGAGCACTGTTCTTCTTACTGGAATACAGTGTGCTGGAAAAATCAATGTGAGAGTTATTGATTTAAGTAGTAATCTGGAGAGGGACTCAGCCAGCCAACCAGATAACAGCTCAGCATGGTGTGCTTCTTAGCATTGTATTACCAAACCTAATGGATGTCAAAGAGATTTTCCATTTTGCTTTCATAGATATTTCTTTTCCTAACCTGCCACACTAGTGTTTGTTAATTCCATGCTGGTATGTAGCATGCAACACTGGCAGAAGTATCTGAAGATTGCACCAGATGAATCCATCATATTTTCTGTATGTTGTGATTCACTTCTTGTCACAGTATTTTTCTATGTTTAGCAGCAATCTTAACTGAGGTTTCATCATCTCCAGTTCCTCTCTTTGTGTTACTTTTTCTTCTGTTGTTCATAGACTTTTATGCCTGAACTTCAAATTTTCTCATCCTTTAAAGTTTTCTTCTTCATGTGTGAAGGTTGGCTTGAAACTCCCTATAAAAAATACCATAAAAACAACCACAGGAATGTTTTGCAATTTGAATAGTCACCAGTTTTGCCTTGGGCAATCCTTTCCAGTCAGTTCTCACTATGTAAGGCCTTTTTTTCCTATTTACTAATCTGCTTCTTGTTCTGTATGACAAAACCAAGAAGAATCCTTTGATCCTTTTCCAAAGTAGATGTCCAGCTGTTTTAGCACAAAGAACCATCCATCCATCAAAGCAAAAACATCATCTTTAGAAACATCTTCATTATTCTGCTTGGTGGGCTAGAGGAGCCCCTAGAAGTCTTGCTGGAGTCTCATTTTTTACCCGCATACTTGCCAGAGAAGTCTAAAATGGGATGATAACCCTCCCAGACAGAGAGGGACCAAGCAAAGGCTTCTTAGACTGCCAAGGCAGAAGTGGATTGCACTTACCCCAGGTAATGGTGCTTCCTTGGGGTCTCATTATCACTTGAAAATCAAAAGAGCACATTTGAGTCTCAGAGCTGCAATTGCAGCTTTCCATCCCAGGGCATACTTGCTGCTGAGGCAGGTTTCCTTTCACCTAGTTAGTCATGTTTTGTTTGGTAGCTCAGCTCATCCTTGGAAGGAAATGCAGACGGCACTGACAGGAAGCAAGGTTTACAAAGACTAACAGAAGACAGCTTGAGCTGTTCCCAAACCTGCATTGCTCCCTAGAGGTCCCAAATCCCCACATTATCTAACAGCTATTGCTATTAATACTAGTGGCTATTTAAATACTATCAAGGTCTCCCCCTGTGAAGGAAGTGCACGTACCCGAGTGATTTGAGGATTTCATTAGCAGCGAGTCTACTGGCCTGGATGTGCTAGAGGTCAGGGAAATAGGAAAACTTCACTCAGTTCACTCTGCAAGAGGCTGTTTAGATCAGACCAAGATCCTACTGATTGCAGCAGGCTTTAAAGAAAGTTGTAGCTGTCTGCATTCACTGGACCACCTTTGCAATGAGGAGCCATCAAATCGTAATTAAAATCATTCCCCACACAACTAAGAGATACATTTGACTGTTTTCCCACTTAGCCTTTTGGGAAATAAATGCTTTAAATTCCCCTCTTAATGTATTTTTCTTTGCATAAAAACAAAGGTTTTTTCCTGAGCTAGGGCCCAGCTACAAGATTTGAAATGGGATTAAATCAGAGCTGCTATAAATCTAAGGAACATTCAAAGACATTATTTTGGTTTGAGTCATTAAAGCAACCAAGAGTCACTGGCTTTTCCCAAAGTGTACAGACCCAGGGATTTGATACATGCATAATTCTAGTATTTACAATGATGGTTGATATTAAATGAGCTCTTTCTAGCTTCTGCCATGAATTTCAGATGCTCTGCTTGTTTAGTGCCTGCTTGTTCTTCTCTCCGAAGGAAACAACATGCAGAATAAATGATTAAAATCATGATGTCCCTCCTGAAATATGTAATTTATTAGAAGCAATTAGTACAGTATGTGGCCCTCATCCAAATTTGTAACCCCTTAGGCCAGCTTGATGATGTCTGATGCATCTCATTACTTTGTGACTGAAGGTTAACAACGAACATGGGTAGAGTCTGGAGACATTAAAGATTATTGTTAGTATGGTAAGCACTGAGTTTGCAGCCCATGAGAATCATTGTGGAACAAAAATCTCAGGCTAAATTTACTTCAAGTGGCACAGGAATGAAGTTTCTAAGACTTTAGCAGTCACTACAAAAACTTGTATCGTTTTACAGGCTGCCTTCTTACATGGCAAACTTGCAAAGAGCTTCTAGTGTTAATTAAACACATCAGTGTAAGAACATGAAACACCACACTATTCTAGAAAGAAAAATACCATGTCTTTTTTGGTTTTGCTACATACATGGGTTTAAATTTAATTTTTAGGAAATTAATTATAGCTATATTATCAGACATCTTACACAGTCTTCTAAACATCAAGGCCAGGCCTGTGAAAATTCACAAACTGAGCTGGTGCCCAGTCAAACTTTTTTTATATGAGTGAGTCACTTTGACTCAGGCTATTACATTTTCCCATCTCTCCAATGATGAGAAATGAAAGAAGATCTCCATCTTTTCAAAGATGACTGTGCTTCACATCAGCCATGTGGCCAGAACAGGATATGGAGATGGTTTTCAATTATCCTCTCAGTCCTGATTGTGTATTTTGGACCTCCTTCCTCTTCCAGTATGGCTGTGATAACTACTGGGCGGGGGGCTAGGACTACTCCACTAAAACAGGCAACGTTCAGTGGTTGGAGCAATTCCTGAGGCTGGGGCAAAGTCCTCCTCTAACGTCTTAGCAGAGCTGCCTTGTCCCTGGAGAAACACCTGTTCTTTAGCCTGGCTGTGCCAGTTCTTCAACACATTTCTTTTAAGTAGAAAATCTGTCTCAGTAAGTTGTTTCTTGGGTAAGAGAAGGCTAAGCTCTGCCTCAGTCTTTATGTGCACTGCTCTTCTTTGTTTGTGTGTTGTGATTCGACAAAATGCCATCAATGCGTTTCGTTTCCTGGGTGGAAGACCCACAACTGTCTGGACATTCTGAAGCACTGGGAATAGAAGATTCGTGCTGCAGTTTTGTACCATTGTGTTTTTCCCTTGTCCCTAACTAGGTCGCAAGAGGTGCAGCTTTGTTTCCCAAACCATTTGTTCTCGTCATTTATATACAGTTCCTATCCCCATCTTAGTCAGACACACCTTGATACAACCACACCACTTGATGCAGAACGGCCTTGAATAAATTTCCTGGCTGTCTTTACCGAGATGCTACCTTCCAGTGCCTGATCTCTTTCCCCCTCTCTCTAGCCTCCTCTCTCCTTTCTCAGACTTAAACAGTAGGATCATGACAGTAGATACAATTAAGGAAAAAAAAAAGCTAAATTAATTAGTGAATCACTGAGTTGGTGACAGGGATACATCAGATTGCTGCCATCTCAAGTTCAGCTGGCTGCCACCGTTATGGTACTGCCCAACATGTTGGCAGACACTGCTGTAGTCTGTATTTAATTTCTTACTGTTGGCAGCTTTGAATACATTTCACACAGCTGGCAACTCCTGCTTCAAAATGGCTCTGCCTTGGCTGCAATAAATATTGCAGTACCTATAGAGAGACCAAGGTGTCCAGTGGAGACTAAGCTTGACATCCGTTCCACAGAAAAACCAGGATGTTTGTGTTATAACTTGTCATCTGCCACTAGTACCTGGAGTGAAGGGAAAAAAAGCCATGTTGAGCACTAATGTCAGTCCCTAAATTACCACGTGTGGTCCAACACAGACCAGACTGGAGGACTATTTCCACTGACCTCATTTGGCTCAGCATGAAGTCCACATATCTGATAGTTTCTTCTAATCTTCTGCAATGAATGCTAAACTGGCCTCCTTCTAAAGCTCCAACTTTATTTTTATGATAGAAGCTAATCCGAGGAAAATGCTGTGAAACAGCATTTATGACCTGAAAATAGTGTTATTAAGCATTGTTGTATTAAATACAGGGCAGTGTAAACATCATACTGCTTAGAAACAGTCAACATTAAAAAGTCAACCTTTTAAGAGCTACGACATAAAGTATTACAGAACAAAAATGTGGGAGACATAGTACATATTTTAAAACGTAAAGCCGACGTCGCAGAAAGGGAAGCATGTGTTGTTCTGGTTAATTTATATTACAAGATATATTTATAGTGAAATCACAAAGACTTTGGCAGTTTTTTGTTCTGAATTGAAGCAGCTTTTGAAGAAAAGATAATATTTTTATAGGAGAAGATGTAAGATTCTTGTGAAGTCAGCCATTTGACAGGGCATTAAATTTTGTTTCCTTGCTGTCTGTTCTATGCTGGAGGTTAACAGCCAAGCCACATGGCAGACACCGACTCCAGCAAGCCCTGCTGTAATAAATAATAATTGCCCCTCTGTTTCATCTAAGCATTGTAAAACTGGAATTTGATCCCAAGCAAGATGGCAGAATGAAGACCTAGATTACACATTGCTGCTCCTGTTGAGTGTTTGACATCTCCCAGACAGGCGGGGCAGGATTGTGAGTACAGTGGGGACAGATCCATCTGTCAGGGCCTCAGTGCCCCGTGGTTCTGTGCCACGGATCTCCCCCCTGGGGAGAGCACGCTCCTCCGACAGCATTGCCAGGGCCACGGGTGGGGGAACGGGGGGAGCCTGCTCAGTTTGCATGGGCGTGCTCTGGAGGTAGATGTAGTATATACATACAGAGGTACCTCTCCAAGTAGTGTATTTCTAAAAAGTCTCCATAGTATGTGGGCTGCTGTCTCATTTAATTTACCCTTAAAAGGGAAAGCCTTCCCTGCATTTGTACCTAACTGCATATTTCTACAGTCCCTCTTTGTCTACTATTGTCTCCTCTCCATGTAGTCAAATTTCATATATAAAAATCCCCACCCCTAAAAGGCAAAGCTTTCAAAAGACAGAATGACTACAGGCAAGCTCAAGGTTAATAGTGAATTTGTATAACATGAAAGGTACCACCGTGCTTTGAGCAGTGGCATTAACCTGACACAGCAAAGTCATCCCACAACCTTCCAGCTACGATTCCCTCAGCTGTGCTGGTCTTTATGAGCATGTGCAAGTAGGTGCAGGCTCACAGCCATCAGCCAAGCTCCCACCACCTGCTCTGCCTCCTCCTGGGATCAGGGCAATGATTTCCATGAGTGGCTCCTGGCCACAAGCTGCTCTTCCAGGGACAGTAGCTTCGCATTAGCTCTTTTACTACAAGTTTCACCCTGACCAGAGTCAAGGTCCCAGTAGCACATTAGCTTCGTGATATCTCTGTTTCTGAACAATGTGGTCCTTATTTCTGTGGTTAAGCAAAGAGAAACATAGAGAAACCATGATTCTGACTTTTAGGGACCATCTGTGCTGGGTTTCTCGTGGTGGGGATGTTTTCTGGGTTTTTAGTATTTGGGGTTCTTTTTCCTTTTGAAGTGGATGTCTATTGGTCTGAATTTACTGAAAACCAAAAATTTTCTACAGAAGGCCACGTGGTTCTACTCCCCTCCATAATTTCTCCCTTCCTTCACCCCTTGGGATGCAACATTACCCAGTATAGAAAGAACACCGAGTTCCCAAAACCATCCACCAGAGCTTTGGCATGGAGACAAGAACACGAGCAGAAGATTTCAACCACATCCTTTCAGGCCTGCAGCTAGGTCTGAGCGCTCACATGAGTTATGTGTGCGACTGTGACCAGAAAAACACAGGAAATACTGCAACTAGCATATGGATCTGAAAAGGGATTCATTTTCCTGTGAGCTGCACAGACCAGCAGGATGTTGTTTAGAAGCTCTCATGATGTAGCTGCTAGTTTCTCTTGAAAGAGAGGGAGGGAGGATACTTCAGGTTTTTGAGCTCTCACACTACCTGAGAACAACCAGCGTTATTCCACGGATCTTTTATAGCCAGCAGGCTCTGAGCAATTTACACAGTAACTATTTCTAGCAATACTGTTAAAGGAGTTGTGGGATCTAGTGGCTGCTCAGAAGGAAAACACTCCTCTTAGACGTTTGCTGTGGTCTCCCAGCTCAGGGCGCACCACTGCCGTGTATGCTGGCACAGGGCAAGGAGGAACCGTGCACACGCGCCTGGTAAAAAACCCTGGGACGGTGCAGACTGCGGGCTACTCCCTGCAATGGCATCTTCCCAGGGGACGGGGACACAGGGCACAGCGTGGCTGCGGCTGTCCCCGGAGAGCATCTGGCGAGGCGCAGGGAACCCATCCACGCCTCCCCAGCTCAGCTGGGGCTGTGCGCAGGCAGGAGCCCGAGAAGCGGCGGCCGCGGGGAGGGGGAGAGAGCCGGGGAAGCAGAGACGGCGCTGAGCCGCAGGAGGGGCCCTGCAGCCCAGAACCCACGGGCTGGCCGTGCCCTACAGAGGCAAAGGCGGCAGCAGCAGGCTTCTCTTTTTTCTCGGCAGCGAGGAGAAATGATCTAAGCTCAGCTTTCAATTTCTTCGCAAGCCACAAGAAAAGAGAGGTTTTTAAAAAAAAAACAGTGGGATTTTTGGCATGCCGGCTCCCTCTGGTGACTCCTAGGTGCAGCGCCACTGATGAATGGCAAGAACAGTTTTAAGGAGTGGAATTATATTAAATCTAATTCCAATTTAAAATCTGCACGGTTATTGCTACGTTTCACCCGCATGCCAGCGGTATTCCCCACATCCCTTGAGTGGTTAGAGCCTGACTTTTATTTCAAGTCACTCTTAGCAGCAGCTAAAGTAAGAAATGTAAAAACTTATTTTTAAAGAATATATGACTGTGATCTGAACGTGCCTAAACCTTTAGAGGAGAGTCTACCTTTTCTGTACTATGTCTCTATTTTCCCCAATTAAATTAAGTAAACCGATACTCTTGCTTTCCAGAAAAATTGAGAGGAATACTTGTTTTCAGGGTCTGACGATTCTGTGTCAGCGTTTCTCTGGCACAATTGCCTTCTGGTTGTACTGGATGCTGGCTGTGGGGTATTTTGATGCCTTAGGCAAACCAGATAGAGGTAGGTTTCTCACAAGTTCAGGTAACTCACACAGTAAAGAGCCACCAAAGATTTTGTCCCAATGTTGTCCGTGGCAACTGCAAGGTGAGACTGGCTGCACCTACTGCAATGCAAATAGTTTGTGGTGACTGCATTTTATGTTCAATAATGTATTTCTTAACATTGGGTTTTAATTTTCCAGAAATCAAAAATATTTAATAAGAAGAATAAGAATTTGGTGGGGTTTCAGTTGCCTATAAGCTGAACAAGTTAAAATGAAAACATTTTGAATTAAAAATATTTCTAAAGATGTCAAACTAAACCTTTAACTATTCTCTTTTCTCCTCTTCCAAAAGATCAGAGACACTGTACCAGACTCCTTCTGATGTCTAAGCTAGGAATTTGATTTTGCTGAATTTCTCTACCAGAGAAGTACACTGGTTGTGCATAAACATTATGTACTAAATTGGTTTGCATTTGTTTTAAGGGTGTGAAAATCTACTTATATTACCATGCAAAACACCATAAATTGCTACAATCTGGTTTGTCTCCTTTGATTCAAGGGTTTTGTATCCTTACAGCAAAGGATGCTGTTCCATTTTATGCTCCCAAATCAGGAGAGTCATCCAAAACGCCCAGTGGAAATGATCACAGGTGCCTACACCTGGCTGGGAACTTTCTGGGTGAGAGCTAATTGGCACAGACTAAACCTTTCACAACATGATAATGACAGCACAGTGAAAACACCATCCCACAGCTGCCTATATCCAAATTCCACCTCTCAGTCCAATGGGTTTTGTGGAAGTACATTCCCTGCTTCTGTAAGACAGCTCTCTACGTGTCGGTTCAGATGGGTGATACTGTGCTCTAGGGAAACGTCTCAGAAGCAAAAATTAGGACTTGCTAGGGTAATATGAAGAAAATAGTAATGGCCTATTATTCATATGCCACCCAAGGAACAACTGCAGTGGGGATAATAAGATAAACACTGGCCTATCAGTCACTTGTTTAATCATACAAGGTTTTTCTAATTTTGAAGTTTTTTATAAAATATGTAGAAGAAGAACTAATTTCAACATTTACAGGATTACTGATGTGAGGTTATGCTGATGCCAAAATCCTTTCTACTTTGTCATCATAGGAAGGATCACAATGAAGATTATAATTGTAACTCAGTAGGGAATTAATTAGCAAATTAACAGAGAAGCTAATAGACTTCTGACAAAAGAACGAGCCAGGATTAATTAAAAGTGAAAGCCACATGGAAGTATAGCAGAGAAACACCACCTTGGAATTTTGGGTGACCAGCAAAGATTTTGCTCCTGTCTTCATTTTGAAAACTCACTGGAAATACTTTCATCCTAACCCTAAAAATCTCAGGCTGCACAGAGTATTCAGCAAGAAATTTACATCTGCCATTAACTAGTTTTTTTCTGTATCTGCCACAGATCATGGAAAGAAATAATAACCACAAAAAGAATAACAAAAATGGAAAATATAGATCCAGAAAATAAACTGCACAGAATGATGGGGGTGTCTTGCCAGACCTGGGGGTGAAACAGAAGATGCAAGAGCTGTTCAGTCATTACACACAGGACTTCACTCACTCCATCACATACTCAGGCTTCTGCGTCTCAGTATCACAGCCTCCTCTTCTCTGTCAAGGATTCTCTTCCCTAAGGATATGGCAATAAGTTTTTTCTCAACTGTTTGTGTTTCTTGACCTCAGAAAAATTCCCATGTCAATCAAAAAATAAAGAAGTAGAGCCACAGTGCAGCTGTCCAGGAAAAAGTGAGCAGCTGGATAATGCTGTCCACTAAAAGTTGAAGTCAGATAAGAATGCCTTAAGAAAACTGAAACACAGCTTCTTGGAAATGGTTTATGAAATTGGGGAGATTAAAATGTTTTGTAAAGCATTTCCAGTTAGGTTATGAATGATTAAACCTTAATTTCCACTGTGTTTTGAATATGTATAAAAATCAAATTAATTTTCCTACAGCATGTCTACAGTTTTTTATGTTTAATAAATTAGGCAAAACTAAATGTTCTGATATTGCTATTTTTTTTTCTTTATGGATTTTTTTTTATTCCTAAAAGGAACTGCAAAATTTCAGAGGTATTTTCCTAATCATGAACAAACCAAAATTATCCAGCTTCAAGGAAGTGCAAATATTCAGCTATTGGAGTCTGCTACTGTCATTTTTAAAACTGCTCTGGCACAAATCCATCCTGCTTAAACCCGGCCAGGCATGGAGTTTCCCTGGGCCTGTTAGTGAAAAATCAAGCCCTGGAAATCTCTCTGCTGGCTGGACAAGAAATCACAGACAAGTGCATTCCTGGGGGTTTTTTTTTGCTTTTTTTTTAGCAAATCACTGTAAGTGAATCACAGGAAAAAATGCTAGGCTTTGTTCCTACTGCTCAGAGGTTTGCAGATAAGCAGCATTTTCCTTTTTCCCTTTGCTTGTGCTGGCTGTGCTGCCAGAAGAGCAGCGTGCAGGGGGCTTGCCCTGCTCTGGGCTGGCCAGCCCAGCCCTTCCCAGCAGCCAGGCACTGCCTGCACTGCAGGCTTTTCCAGAGGCATACAGCTTCATCTCTCCCCACCATAAACAGAGCTCTGCCAGCCAATATATTTTTTAAACCTTAATGAAAGCTTCCATTTGAATGGATGTAATTTAACTTGCAGTTAAAACGTATGGCATGAATAAAATGTCAAGCTACTCTTCCATCACAGTGCAACCGTAAGTACCTCACAGACCAGCTAGGTGCAAGTGTCAGCCCATGCAAAGTCCAAAAAGCTCAGACTCCTTCAGTTCAGGTTCTTCAGTACAGCATCTTCCCCAAGAGTTAATTGCTGGAGGCAAATCCCTTAGGCATTTGCTTTGAGGGCTGGTTTGCACAGCACCAGCAGGAGTTCGGGACAAGAATACATACAGACATAACTCTGCTGTAGTAAGAGAAACGGCCAGGAGAGCCAGTCAGAAATTTAACATAAAGGACTCAAGAAATAAAAACAAACATTTATAAAAGTGAAAATGCTCTTGCTTACCACTATTGGCAGGAACAGATTAGAGGACATAAAACTATGACACTCGATTCCCTTTGTCACACATAAGTTACTATTTGAACTTTCAACATATTGGGAGCAGAACTCTCTTTTTTTATCCTCTGTAAAAGGAATACTAGCTATGAAGACAGCATTTGTTCCTAGAGACAAGTGGAGGACCGCTTTTGAAATGCTCACTGATTTCAAGGCCTGGAAAGGACCCTTAATTTTATAATTGAATCTCTGGCATAAAGAACAGCCTTCAACCTAATTCTACATTTGATCCATATTTGAGGTTGAACAACGGGATATATTCTAGAATGCAGAATTTAAGACTCATGAAAGTTAAGGTTTATTTAATTCTCCTTAACTTTTCCCTTATTTACTTAAAGCAGGTAGGAAGATAAAATTGTTTTACTTTGTACATAGCAGGCTACATAACTAAAATTTGGCTTGTCTCTACCTCTAAACATACTTACCTTCTGTAGCTGCAATACTGAGCATTGTTTCATGCTGTCTTTAGCATCAGCTTTCCCAAGTCTTTGCTGATGTGATTTTCTAGCTGTAAAACCTACTTCCTGCTTTTAGCCTCCTGGCTTAAGATAATCAGGCTACAGAGAGGCTCCAGCTGGAAACAGGATAGGCTGGAGAAGCATGTGGTTAATCCTAAGAAGGGCAGAAGTTGCCTGTGAAAGTGTAAAATGGTTTAATTTGAAGAAGCTGTGCTAGAAAATGCTACTTGAACTTTTAAGGCCAATGAGTTCTAACACATAATTTGTGACAGTCGCAGAGCTTTTGACTTCTGTTATTATGGAGCAGCCGATTAGAGGTTTGAAAATGTGGCCTTTTATATGGTGGAATTACTGTAATCCTTTGACATAAGGGAACAATTCTGCCAGTCCTGTGATTTTGACCTACTCTCAGGCAGACAGCTGCCTGACTGAACGTGGTGCTGATGTTAAAAGTGAGGGCTTAGCAATTCCAGCAAATAAACACATTGCCCAGTAAGATTTGGCCTCCAGACAAGTGCTTTCTCAGAGGAGATTCTGACCATCTAACAAGCTTCCCAGGACCCGTCAAAGCACAGCACCTTTGAAGGTCTGCCTGCATTGGTTGAATTCAAGCACACTTATCAGCAGTACTAAGCCTATCTTCTAGCTGTGAAAAATTGGGATGGAAAGGTGTCAGCTGAAAAACTCTAATCCTCTCCTGATTGCTGGCCCCAGCTGCCTGGTCAGAGCAGCACAGGAGCTGTGAGGAGGAGAGCCTTGCAGTACTGCCTGGATTCATTACTGACGTGGAAGCCACCTCTGCATGTTTTTCTGATCAAGTCTTTGAGGTATTTGACCAAGAGCCATCCTCCACAGAGTCAGCTAAGAAATATTTTCTGGTTTTCCAAAGGGTAATTAGTGCTGGGCTGAGACTGATAGAGGCTGAAAGACCCACTTGCTGCCTGACTGCAGGAGCTTCTGCTCTTCATTTGAACTCTGAGGACTGGCTGACTTCTGCAGTCTGGGGGCTAGCAAGGGAAGGAAGGACCAGCAGAACAAGAAGTTTCCACACAAGCAGAAGTTGCCCGGGGCAACAAAAACCTCTCTGTTTACTCTTTAGGCTGCTGTAAGTGGGAGATGCAGTCCCTTCAGCCATGGCAAAGCTGACCCCTGTCCTCAGTGCATGATCTGGCCAGCCTGTGGAGGGCCAACAAAAGCCTTTCTGTGCAAGAAGCTCCTTCACACTACTCTTAAGGAGCCACTGCTGCTTCAAGTCATTCTGAGAGGGAAAAATGAAAGTGGAAAGCGATGCCTCAGAGAACAAAATGGAAAGTAGCCAGACATTTGCAACATGATTTTTGCTGCTCTCATACAGTCTTCATTGTGATAGCTTAACAGTGAGCCGTTTGACTGAAAGTAGCCTCAAATGAGCCTCAACATTTGTCATTTAAAAGGCTCACCATGACGACTGAGGATTGTATGACTTGAGCTAAGAGAAGAGTTAGCAGCAAGCAGCAGACATTTAGTTATACTTTGTTGCTGGGTTTCCAAATGATTGTTCACAAACCTCTACAGGCCATGGTGACCTGCTGAATATGCTGATTATCTGATCTGCTCCAGATCAGATATGTGACCTACATAAACCCATCTTATTTGCCATTCGTTCATTTGTTTTGATTTAGTCATGCATATTACAGAGAGAAAAAAAGCAGTAAATTAACTTGCAAGGCTGAATAATGTCTTGGTCTCATAATCACAACACAGATGAGAATTTTTGTCTCCTCAATTTGAGCTGAGGTATAAAATATATACACATGGCGGGATTTTTTAAATTATTATTTATATATTGCTATAATGTCAGCTAAAATGTTATAATTTAAACTGCCACATTGGTGCTCCAGGTTCTTTTCATTCTAAATGTTAGAGGTCCACCATATCTGCTGGCCTTAGAAAACTACATCAATTGTAAATCACAGAGTGACAGCCTGACTTTACTTTATCTAGGCCAATCTAAACAGGAGTTTGAGAATATCTAGTGCTCCTACTTTATCAACTTGCTTATCTCATATCTCAAACTTTAAAGCCACATACAACAGTAATTTACAGTATTTTACATAAATTCATTACAAATAAACAGTAGCTGGAGTTTTGTCTTTATAACTGGAACCTAATATCAATTATGTATGTTGACTCTTCTCTCTTTAACAACAGTAAGAGAAAATATCATTAATTTCTGAAGGAGTGGGACCAGGATCTATGTAATAAAGAAAAGACCTGGTTATGCTCCAACCTATTGGTCACAGGATTAAGGGCATGTTGTTTATCAAACCTCTGTGAAACCTTGCTTAACAGAAACTTACAGGCAGGGGTACCACTCAGAGTCTCTTGAGACCATTGCACAGTGCACCATTTTTCAGTCTTTCTCAACAAAGGACAACCCAAATTTTAGAAAACTTTCAAAGGCGGTATCAAGAAGACTGTTCACAGTCACCAACATCTATGAAGCAAAATTTTCCACATCCTTTTATTTTTATTTTGCCTTCCCTCCCTTGTGTTTTTCCTGTTCACTCGCTTATACACATGGGAGTTGTCAAGGCCTGGGACTGCGTGCTTTATTGTGTTTTATTGCTGCCAAGTCATAGATAACTTTTTGATACTCTTTGAACCACCATTAGCTCAGAGACCACCCAAGAGAGTGGCTGCCTTGGGACACACAGGCTGGGCGCTTGTTGCCAGATCTGCTTGGAAGCAGGATTAACCTCCTGCCACAGGTCATCTGGTGTGATTGTTGAACACGAGCATCAGCAGATGAAATAATAGCTGCCAGCTTGTCAGACTGAAGCTGTTCTTCTAGGTGGGAGTGAAGAAACACAAGGAAAGGTATGTAAAATGCATCTTGTGTTCGGATACAAACATCAGTAACTGTCTGGCTCTTTGTTCATGCTCAGTAATCCTCCTCCGATCACTGTGTGCCACAATTCTTGTCATATCTTATTGAGATTAATGAAGCATCCTGGAACCCACACCAGGAATTTGGTCTATGTCACATAAATCTTGATCAAACATTTAACAGAAGCTGGTTATTGCACCAGGGAACTCACAGCTAGGGTGTAGCAATCAAGCCCGGGAACAGATAATGTTACGGGGGAAAGCAACAGCTTTTGTCTCAGCAGGCTGGCAACAAAAATGTTCTCAGGGTGTTTCTGAAATTCCATAACTGAGGATTTTGAGGAGGATTTGGAAGTAGCCATGGGGGCAGATAGTTGTAGCTCTCCAGAACTTTAGGAGGAGGAATGAAAATGCTTATCTAAAGGCCTAGCAATTTGAGAAGCAAAGCTGTACCAGTTCCTGATTTGAGATGAGTGCAGATGATGCCCCTAATATATTAATAAATTTGATTTTCCTTGAAAGCATAAATAACCACCATTAGTCTGAAATGTCTTGGAGGGAATCAATGGACAGAACTCAAGGGGGAAAGTAGTGGCAGGAGAAAAGGTGCATTTAGAAAGCTTGGAGAAGGAGATGTGGTAGTAGTGAAGACCCCAGAATAAAGAGAGTTTCAAAGTCTGGATAAATGGTGAAGACTATATGGGATGCATCAAGCAATAAAAACATGCAAGACTCCGATAACAATTGGATATGGGGATCTAGAGAAGAGCAGAGTTCAGAAATATCTAAGCATAAATATCAGGGAAAAATGACTGTGTTGTTCATAGTGGATGAATGTTTTGGACAGGACTTCAGATCAAGAGCTTGATTTTGACCATTTTGAGGTGTTGTCTTAGACTTCTGAGAGCTTGCATAGAAGATGTAGCCTTAATTTGGACAGAAGGGAAAATGACTATCAGAGAATGGCAAGGAGAAAGACAAGAGCAGAAGAACCACGGATAAGGAGAATCAGGGCAAAAATTGTTAGAGGCAAAGACATCAGCAAGCTGGAAAAGATGGAGAAAGAGGTCACTGGGCACTCGGCCAGAAAGCTTTGAGACTGCGTCCAAGGGCAGCTGGATCAAAGGAAGTGGAGGATAAGGGCAGAGAGGGCTGATAAGGTGGAACCAGTGAGCATCTTTTTTGGTGAGCTGAATGGTAGAGGGAGAAGAAGGGGAGGCAGGTGGGATTACGGATAGGGTTAATGGTTTTTAAAAGTTAGTAATGAAAGTTTAAGCCTGAACTCTGACTTGTATGCAAGTAGAGCTTATCTAAACCACTCAATTAAGTAAAAATGGATCAAAGGTTCCAGGAACTGATTGTACAGATGAAGGAGAGAGATAACAGGTCATTTATGCAAAGAGGAAACAAGAGAAAGCTCAAAATAGGTTTTTGGGAAACTATAGCATTTTTCTTACTGGTTTCCTGTTCTGCTCTTGCATGGAATATATTCCCTCCTGTATTTCAGCTGATTAAAAAAAGAAAAAATAAAATATATAGTAGGATTTAATTTCTTTCCAGCCAAAGAAACAATTTTTTTGATCAAGAAAATCAAAGTGCCTAGGAGATGTGTGTGCAGGGGTAAGTTTTGAGTTTCTCCATGACCAGTAATGACAGCTATGTTCCTAATATCTTCTCCAAATGGGGCAGAGAGAAGACAAGACATGCATTTCTTGCACTTGAATAAATAAGGCAGTATAGCTGGCATGTAGCTGACCATGAACACTTGAAGATGATGAAACTGGATTTTTCTAAACTTCTATGAAGCAGAAAGTGCCGAGAATGGAGGCTGGTGAAACTGTATTCTGTTGAACTGAAAGTCATCACAGAAAGGAAAAAATTTTAATAATTATTCAGCTCCTGTCAAAGGAGATTTCTGCCAGGCAGCTGCTCCTTCAGGCTCTGATGGTCCTTGGCTTTTCCTGGAGGAGGCAAGAGCAGGAAGCATTTGATGCTTCTCAGGGCTGAGACTGTGTCCTGTGCCTGTCAGACCTGGACTGTGGTGCTCGAGGCAGGGACAGGCTCTGGGCTCTCCCACTGGCACTGACCAGCAGAAGGGAGCACATTCCATTGCAAGGAGCGCCAGATGTTTCTGGGAACATCTGCCAAAACATCTTGTGAAGTGTTGAGGGTCCGTGTTACTCCCATTGAGCAGATGCCTAGCTGAGCAAGAAAGGCATTTCTTGTGAAACAGGGTGCATAGGCCTTGGTTTTATTAGCGGTGTGTTTTTTTAACCTGTTACAAATTAAAAGTTAAAAATTACCTGTTAAAATATCCTTTAAACTATCCTATTTTACCTGTTAAAAATTACCTGTTAAAATATCCTTTTAACTGCAGCGGTAGTCAGCACCCTCAGGCAGCCCTGGTCACTGGTCACTGGTCACTGGTCGTGACTGAGACAATGGTCTGCTCCTGAGGCCCCCAAGGGCCATTTCAGCAGCAGTGCCAGGACTCATCTGCAGAGGAGCAGCTCTGTGCCTGCCTCTCAGGAATTACATTTTTTCTGTTGCATTTCCATGCACTGGGCCACAACTAGGGTGTGATTTCGGAGATCTCATGGGTGTATCTGTCACATGCAAGAGATGCCACTTCACTGCTCCAGGTTCACTGACTTTAATCCCATTATTTTCATCCCTTGTGTTTGGGAAAAATATGTAGCTCACCTACATGTATATGTAGGTCACAATGACCTAATTATGAGTTTGTATGTTTTCCAAAATCAGTACAGAAATATAGATTTAGTCTGGCCCCAAGATTTTAAGGAGAGAAGAGGAATCTTATTCCTGAAATAAGTCTGGCTGCTGCAGTTAAATACTTCATCACTTTTCCAGAGAAAGGAGTCATTTGAAGCTCCCAGGCAGATCAATATGTAGCCCACACAGTTAATGTTAACACACTGCCATAAACTGTAAGATGCATTTACTGGGTTTTGATTTCATAAAATTATATAGTCATTTAGGTTGCAAGGAACCTTGGGATAGTTCAACCTGATGCATAAAGCAGAATTAGCACCAAATTTAACAAGGTTATTCAAGGCTTTGTCTAGTTCAGTACTGAAAATCTCCTTGAAGAGACACATAACATTTTCACTGGGAAATCACACCAGTGCTTAAATACACTCAGCGGAATCATTTCCTCCTTATACCCAGTCAGAAAATAGTAGATTCCAATTCACAATCAGACACCTTCATCTTCTGGGTAACTTTCCTTGGTAAAGGAAAAAAGAATAAGCCTTTCCAGGCTGCTGTTGGGTGCCCCAAAGTTGCCCCTGACCTGATGCAGCTGCTTGTTCTCCTGTAACTGTAGAGGCCATCCCTGTACACGGAGGAGGCTGCCCTGGAAGACCTGCCAGCTTCACTTGGCTCTTCACAAGTTCCTTCAATTGCACCCAGCTCCAGCCATTCACCTGTGGTGGATGCTGGATTTAATGGCATTAGTTTGCAGGGTGTTTTTCTGTTTGGTTGTTTTTTGTTGTTTGTTTGGGTTTTGTGCTTTTTGTTTGTTTGTTTTGTTGGCATATTTTAAATCAAAACTTCAAATGGGAAAAAACATTATGAGGAAGACACATCAGAGAAGTCAAAATATATTTAACCGGTAAATGAAAACCAGAATGTACCATTAAAAAGAATAGTCCTTTTCTCTGTTTAGTGGTATATGATATTTCTTTTGATATTCTCATTTTTGGTAGAAAATAATTCATTTAGCATTGGCTGAGACATTTTTATTTGGCTGTTATCCTCTTTGGCCAGGTAATTATCTTTGGTTATTATCTTTGGCATGATAATTTCCAAGTGATTTGAGTTCTGAAACGCTGAAAATGAGCCTGTTTTATCTGTGCCTTTCACTGCTTTCTGCAAATCTGGAAATGTGTTTTTGATAGAGAGAGGATCCACTCCAAATCATAAAACTAAATACCCTTCAAACTTTAGGGAATTCAAGCTGCCAACCAGACTTCAATCCTGAGTTTGGTAAATGTCAACACCCTTCCTTGGGCAGTGAAACAGAGTGAAGGAAGAAGTGTTAAATAGGATAGGGAGCTGCCTTAATTACTTAAATATTTTAAAAATTTTTTAGGAACACTTGGTTATTTCAAATCTTGTGACCCTACTTAGCTTTCTAAGCTGGTGCTTTGGTTAGATAGAGAGAAGCTAAAAGACAGCTGCTGATGAAGCAGCATGAATGTGATGTGACTACAAAAATTACTTAAAATTGTCCCATTCTCATTTGTAATTTATAAGTATCTAGAATTCTACAAATATTCTTTGAGGCAGTGACTTCTTCTAAAAAGACTTGACAGTTCAAATTATATTAGTGTATGGCTGCTCAATCTGGTTTGGAATTATGGGTTTGCTTTTCAACATTAATTGGATTAAATTACCTGCAGTGAAATGTAAACCCTTTGAGAAAAAAACAATTCTTGTCCTGCTGGCTTTAGCAGTGTCCTGACAGACTTTGTTTTAAAGTAGCATAAGGAAGGATGAGTGAACACGTTGTGGGTATGAAACATTTTCAGGGAGTGGTGAGAAGGGGCAGAGTTTGGTCTGGAAGGGGGTTTTTGCTGCCAGACACCCCAGGGGAAGAGCAGAGCCCCAGGCAGGGTGTGACGTTGTGAAGCAGGGGCTGGGTCAGTGCAGAGGGGATTGGGAACCCTTGGGGACAGTGGGATGGGTGGCACCCTGTGGGCCCCATCCCCAAGAAAAGGCTGAGCAGGGCAGGGCACCCAGTGAGAGAAACAGAACAGCATCAGGACAGTGCAGGCACAGCACTTCAGGAAACTGAGTGCCCACAAATTCATTGCCTGGAAAAAGGGACATTGATGGTGACTCCATGGATCATTTGGAGTCACTCCATGGAGCATTTGCAGTCCTCCCTATTTGCAACTGACACCACAAAGCTTGTACAGTTTCTGTGGAATCAGTAACTTGATGTTTCTAACTTGGATGTGCTCTTACATACAAACAATTTCTTCTAAAATATCCTGGCTTTGTTTTGCTTTTTTGCTACAAGTAAAATCTTACAGTCTGTATTTTATACTCATCTTTATGCCGTGTTCAATCAGGGAACGGAAAAAATCCCCAAACTACAGCATTTTGGCCCTTCTTGGTTACTAGTTGAGAAAGCTGAGGGCACGAGCTATGTTGCTGGTACAAAGACTGGAAATATGAGAAGGAAATATCCTTTCTGATAAATTAGCGTTGCCATAGTTGTGGTTGTAAAAACAGATGAGGTGACCTGAATAATGAATTTTTACTCAGTCTCTAACAGAATGTAACCTTTCAGCAAACAATTCAGATATTGCTAAGCAAAGATGCTGAGCTGATCCAGCAATACACTCTGTGGGTAGAGCTTCACCTCCCTACCTGATTGTCATATGGTTCATATTGACAAAGGGTAGGGCACAGGCTGAATAACCCCACTGGAGCCATGCTGGAGAGCCACTGTACCAGCCTCTTCTCTTGAGCTGTGGTTCAATGCACCAGTGTGAACCTGCCCAGCTCCAAAGCCTTCTGACCACCCTTGGCAGCCACTGGGTGCTACTGCAATGTTATGTGGCTAGATATGCTTTCAATCCAAGAGTATGATTGCTGAAATTTAACTAAGTATTTTTATTACTCCAGGCATTTTCTTTGCACTGTAAAAGTCTGCAGCTTTGTGCAGGAAATTTATCTTTTCAGGACAGTTACCAGCATTTCCTCTCATACATGTTCATGTGTTACTGACAGGAATTTCATTACCTCTACAGCAATTCACACTAATTTATTCCATTATGTAGATGAGCATCTTATTTCATAATGCCACACCAAGGGTCAGTTCATTCTGACAACCTGATGCTGTGAGAACATCTTGAGGCTTACATATAAGTACATGAAGTCTTGTGCACTTATTGATCAGAGAAGGAAACTTCCAAGGGACACTGTTGCATAAAATGACTGGCAGAGGTGAAGGTATGCTGCAGAATGGAGGTTATGAAAAAATCATTTAATAAGATCAATAGCTACTTGCCATGTAAAAATCAATGGGTAATGCTCATTGATGTAATTTCTCTCCATTTCCTACAATTTTTGTATTTAATATTGCATATAAAGCACATAACCAAAAGTCTTCACTCCTACAAAAAATACAGTTCCATGGTTTCATCATACAATGTATCACATGCTTTCTTTTCTGTCCATAACGTGCCCCTTCTCATCTTTGAAAAGCTCCCTGAAAAAATGACTCCCTCTGGCTCCTAGCAATTCCTGTCTGAACTACTGAACAGCAGTGGTTAGACGAGTACTGTGAATTGTGCAAGAAATGGCTCTGTAAGTGCAGAGGAAACATCAGGAGACAAATTTACCTTAAAAACACAACATAATTTGGAAACAAATGTCCATTAACCTATGGTTAGTGGTGAAACCTTTCCAGGTGAAATCATATTTAAAGTGTTTGTCTTACTAAAGGGTGTTGCTAAAGAGGAGCTGCTAAGAGCTTGGTAGTAGCTGAGCACCTTCATGTATCTCAGCTCCTTAATTGGAAATGGCTTGATTATTGCAGGGCACACTTACAAGCACTGTGGCTTTGGAGCATTAATGCATTTCCTAGATTTATGTCAGAACAGCAGTTTCCCAGGAGACTGCGTGCTGTCATTTGTGTGGAAGAAAAGAGAGAGAGGAGCCCAGAGCCCAGCACAGAGCAATGGGGTCCTGTTACAAGTGGAGCTGGTTGTTGTACAGCCATTGTAAGATACTGTTTTCAGCTCTTTGCAACTTGTGGAACTGGAATAACTTGTGCTGAGATTTTTTTCAAGTGATATATTTGGAAAAAAATCTATCCTGTATTTTGGAGTGGTATGGACATAAACAGTGAGGTGTAGGAACTTCCAGATTAAGTGACACTGGGGCCAAAACTCTTGGACTTACACCATCAATTAGCAGTAATCTGGATCTTGCCCTCACTCCCCAAGGGTCAACCCTTTTCTGAAAACTGTGCCCCTGCAAGTGCTATGACTTGCAGGGTGCCCATTGGGGTGTTTGATTATCTAGCAGTGATTATATAAAGCAGCTGGGGTGTCATTTCTCCTCATCACAGAGAGGAAGTGATATAAAAGGGAAGCATTTTTCCTGACAGTGAGAAATGGTTACTAGAACTATGTATGATCTTTTTAATGAAATCAGAAATATTTTTATGCAATGACAGTAATGGCACCAGAAAATAGCCTAGTTCAGGCTTACATTTTGTTCAAATCATGCATTTTTGATGAATAGTTATGCTCCCACTTTGTTCATCATAGACTGGGGGATCCTGAGACTAATCTTGCACATTTGCTCTTTAGTTTTTTTGGAAATAACTCTTCCTCTCTGGTCTCTCTGTCATCTTTTTATCTTGATGTTGCTTTTATTTTCCAGCTCGAATTCTATCACACCAAGGTGGAGCTGAGAAGCTGGGATTAGGCCCATTCATTGAAGTCTGCTTCCTAGTACTGAACATGAGACAGGGAAATAACTGTAATTTGATTCATTTTCATAAAGTGTGCTTCACTTGTTGGCTGAAACCAGCCAGTAGTAGGCACTTCACAACTTTCCTCAAACCTGAACTTCCAAATATCCTGTGATAGTTATTCATCCTTTTCATCCAGCCCCTCATGGTATGTGGAGGTCAAAAGAACACATTCTCCATGTAAGAAATTATCCAGTGTTGTCACAGCTTTGGTGCCAGCAGTCTCCTCTCTGTCAGGACAGAGCCTCTGTTGGGCTCTCTTTGTCTCAGGACAGCTGTGCAATGGGGCTCAACACAAACTTGACCAAGGCTTACCAAGGAAAAGAGAGAAGCAAATACTGTTCAGAGACTTTATTCAAGGAAGAGAATATCTCTGTTGTAAATACACCATAATATGACTTGAACTAAGAGGTTCATGGAAAAAGTAGTCAATATGGGCATTAAACTTGCCCTTATTTTGGTTTTCTGTTTCTTCCTTCACAAAAAATGTACCTGATGCAAGCTAAATACAACCTTAACCACGACTTCTGTATTTTCAGGGATTAAGCACCTGAAGAGTCAGAGTGACTCAGTGTTTCCAGAAGAAGAAGAGGGAGTTGGTGAGAGGGAAGAGGAGTGGGGCCATTAGCCAGCACCGAGCCCGTCTGGAGAGTCCCTGAAGTGACCCTCGGTGTCCTGCCCCGCCCGCTCCCGGTGCCACCGAGGGTCCCGGGAGGGCCCCAGGGGGCTCTGCAGGACTGCACACGTGTCCTGTGACCCTTCTTCCCGGAGATCAAACACTCATTTTAAAGTCATTTTTTCTTTTATTTTCTATGACTTAGAAATGTAATGCGCAAATGTGTTAGCTCCCTGACGTCAGTACTGCCAGAGCTTGACTACTGCGTGTGAGCTGTATCTAAGGCTTCTTGTAAATAAAAGCGATTTAAAAGGTACAAAATAAATAATACATTAATTTAGACAAGACTGTCTATTGTACAGAGGGTTTGTCTTGCTACAGAGAATGTTCATATAAAATCCTTTTGGTTAAGGGCAGTTTTTACCATTGTTGGTAGAGTAACTTGCAGTGGTGTGGATAGAAAAAAGGTAACGAAGTAAGCAGAGGTGACTGTCCAGAGAACGATGCAAAGACACTCTTCCCTGTGCTTCCTGGATATGTGACACTCAAATATTTGTCTTACTTTTGGTCTGAGGCTGCCTTGTCACAGCAGCCAAAACAATTTATCACTGTTATCTGGAGGCATTAGGAAAGGTTTCAGTGTGGGATGGAGGAGCACAGGCATGTGCAAGGCCTGTGAGCAGGGTCCCAGCCCCAGCTGAGCCATGGGAAGTGCCACATCCCCCTTTGTGACCCGCAGCAAGGACAGGTCACTGCCTTCCCACCCTGAGCTTGGCACAGTCTGAGCCAGCACAGCAAGTTGCACAAATTCACGTTGCGTCTGAGTGCCAGGGTTTTGCCTGAAGTCAGCATGGTTCATCCAATCCTTTTCATTTTTTAGACCATGCAAACTCTATGGCATAAAATGGAATAAGGGGGAGAAGGAAAACAATGTTTCTTCAGAGTCACACTTAACAGATTATTTTGATTTTTCAATCAGAGGCAGATTTTTAAATGAATTTACTGTCATTTTGTATTAACTGTTTGCCTTTGATACAAAAGTTTTATCCTCAATTTAACTTCCCAGTGCTGCAAGTCTCTTTTAAAGTGTTGAGCTAGCAAAAAAAAAAAAAAAAACAAAAAAAAAGAAGAGAGAGATGAAATATAGGGAAACACAGAGCCTTTTGTCTATGCCTTGCATGGTGATTTCACTCTCAATCTGAGGTCTTCCACGAAGACCTGCTGAGAACAGGATCTGTCAACCAGTGTTTCTTTATATTTGAGAGCTATTTTTTGCCTCCATCTGTATCTCTGTATCTGTCCTCTCTGGTTCCATTTTCTGTAGAAACACTGCAGACATGATCCATGACTCCAGCTCAGCAAGGGTGTGCAAGGACTAAAGAAGGACTCTGCAATTATACAGAAGCTGTTACAGGACTTACAGGACTGAGAGCTTTTTATGTCCCAAACAACAAAAAGGAGGAAATGACCCTTCAGAAACTGTTTGAATGGCTCCAAGTCAGGTCTGGAATAGCAGCAAGAAGAGCTGGGCTCTGGTCCCAGCTTTGCCATGGCTTTGCTTTTGCACAGCACCAGGCTCTTCTCAAAATTGCTCATTGCCACAGTACTCCTAAGCTGTGAATCAGTCACTGGTGTTTAACCTCACACCATCTCTCTGTGTTGCTAGCTAATAAAGCACTTTGGATATTAATGGCTTTTTGCTGGTTATTAGTACCCACAGGCTGCAGATGAGAACTGTCTAGGACCTGTGAGCACATGAGAGCATGGATGTGATTTATAACACTCAATACCAGGACAAGGTATTGAACACTGTGGAACCTCAGCATTTCAAAGGCAACACACGAAGCACCTGATAGGAGCTTGGAGAATTCACCACTGAACACACTGTTTCAGGTTGACTGTTGGACCTGAGTATAATTACACTTTATAAATAATAGGGGAAAAAAACAAACCACCCAGGTTTAGTTTGAACTGTATTTGACTTTCAGAATGGTATATGTTGTTTATTCTCCAGGTGCAAAATCAGACAATCCTTAAGTAAATATTAAGAGTCAAGATCTAAAACTCCTTTCTAAAGCATTCTAAAGTATGCTTTCTAAAGTATAGTTTCCACTGAAGTCAGAGGAATTTTGCTTGAGAAAGACCATAGGTTTTGGCTGAAATATACTTTCTTTTGGGGAAATATGATATGTAGTGTACAGGACAGCTGCTGTTATCTTGCTATGGATTTAATTACTGGATTCCTTGGTTGTGTTTTTTTTTAAAGATTGCTATAAATTCTGTTGTCTTCTTCAAGGATTTATCCACTGTCTTCTCATAGTACCATTATTTCTCCCCGTAATGTAAACTGAAAAATCACCATTAGTTCTTGCACTGTTGGTGTTATTTGACCAAAAGTGTGCCATCCAACACTGACTCCAAGGCAGGGCTGCAGGAGAGGTTTTATTGCCTGTGCTTGGGCGAGGGCCTCCCATGGTGTCCAGGGTCCAGGCAGTCAATAAGGAAGGACTTCCAGTTCATCTGCATTTCCTGTGACATTAAGAGCCAGGCTGGTGGTGGTTTTCACTCTTAAAAAAAAGCATTTCTTTTACTGCAGGAGGTGAAGCATTGGGTGACTCTCTCCAGAGCTGGCCTGGGCAGGCAGCGGCGGTTGGAGAGGGACCCAAGCAGGGCTCCTGCAGGCTGCAGGTCTGCTTTTGTACAGCTGGCACTGTACAACAGAATGTCCTGCTCAGTGCAGGGCTCCCCTCCTCATTTCTCTTGAGACAAGCGGTTTTTTCATGAGGGATCTTATTCCTGCAGAAAGTAAGGCATTGTCTGTCCACTAACCCTGGGGGGACAATGTAAGGGCATATTTAAAACATGCTGTCCCTCAAACTCCCCTTTCTTCCTCTCCTATTGCATCTATGTTAGCGCCCAAGCCCACAGATGTTCTTTTTTCATCCTTTTTATTATTTTTTCTATAGCAGCTCAGCGCAAGAGTGAGCTCCAGAAAGAGCCTCAGTTGTTCTGTTGATTCCTGACATGTGCAATTACATTTAACCTTTTCATGCACAGCATTATACTTGGCAACTGAGTGGATGCTAAATGCCGTCTGCTTTGCCGTATTCTCTCCTTTATCCTCCAGTGAGGATAGCAGCACTCTGAGCAAATCTCAAGTAAGATATTTGTGCACCCTCTGCTAAACCTCAGGCTGCTTGGTAAGATGCTTCTAATCTCCAGTTTCATCAAAGTGGGCTGATGGAGTTTATACAAGTTCAGTGTCTATATTCTGCTACAGATTTTCTGTGGTTTTTATTAAATAATCTGGGGGGTTTAGGGCAGAAAAACTATTTGGTATTTCTGCTAGGCCATACACACTCTTTCAAGTTTGTAGTGATTCACTTGCCGAGTATATACTGACCCTTAGTGGTAAACTGAGATTTTAATTGCATTGCCAAGTTTCTAAATTTTGCTTTTCTCTTTGGACCAACTGTTCAGAAAATGGCAGGAATATTTGCTGTGCATCAGGATAGTCTATCTATGTAAATAGCCCACAATGTCTTCAACAGACATTAACAGGCATGTGAAAATAATGATGACAGGTGTTATTAGCTCTTCTGAAGGGAGGGCTGTGGGAAGCAGGAGTGTCGAAAGGTTATTCCAAAATGCAAAACAAAAATGCTGGCATTGAGAAGCAATACTCTCCACATAATGAGAAACAAATAAGAACTCAGTATCTGGCACTAACGAACACCTCAAGCTAACTGTGGAATGAGTATTAATTAGGTTTCCAAAATAGCATCTTTCTGAAAAGCAGCTGAGGTGTAATATTGCTCCTTATTAATCAAAGCAATGGGACAATGTGAACTCGGCAAAAAATAAATGGTTTGCAGATGGCTGTGTGCATCTTTAATAATGACAGAAGAACACAAGTTACAGCTTTAAATGCCAGGGACCCTTTCTGCTTCTTCTCCTTTTCAGAGAGCGATATTTGCAGTTTTCAAGGCAGTGAGGAAAGTGTGTTGGTTTCTTATTACATTTTCCCTGCAGCATAAATTCTGTTGATGTGCTTCCCTAATCATTCTAATTATACTGCCATATGTTGCTCTCATCTTTCTTTTTCTCTCCTAATGGGACATAGATTCTCTCTTTTGAATATGTCATTTGTTTATTACATTTATCAAGGGTTTTAACATTATATGGGACTTTTAATTGCTTTTTTAAACACTCAGCAGATTGAATATTAAAAACAGACATGAAGGTCAACTATAAATAATATTTAAATTGCTCATGACATTTTTATTCTCTAATTTACTGGAAATATCAACTCTGTAGTCATGCTCCTGTATCTACTATTTACTTGAAACCACACACATGTCCTTCAGAGCTACTCTGGCTGCAGTCACAGTTCTGCCCAAACCACCTTGTGCCTAGCAGAATAGGAGTCTTCCCCAGGTGGGAACGCTAAAATAAAGACGCATCATGCATTATATTAAAACACTCGGCCCAAATATGCTGCCATTAGTTCCAGTTGTGAAATACTGCTGAACCCCAAACAATAAAGGTGAATGTTCACTTCTGACAAGTAAGAAAAATACAGTTCTCTCTCAAAGCTGAGCAGTCTCAAGAAAGCACAATTTCAATGAAAGAATTCAGGATGGCCTAAAGTTAAACACATGCTTTGTACAGAGACATTAGACCCTCAGAGTACCCTGCACTGCAGAAACCAAAATCTGTAAGCCAGCTGAATACAGAGAAAGCAAGAGACAACCAATTACTGTCCAATTAACAAATTAATTTCTGGATAATGACACCATCTCTCTTGGCTTTCATGAAAATTCATCATAGGTGAATTTGACCCTTTCGTGCATTGAATTTTGATTGAGATAATCATATCAGGCTTTATACAACTAATTAGCCAATACTTTCATGTAACTTGATGTTTATTCATGGTATTATGATACAAGTCCCACAGTCTTTCTTGCAGGTTCAGGAGTGTAGCTTGTAGGTGCACCAGCATTAGGTCCTATGAGAGGTGGTGGGGAGACAGCTTTAAAACTACAGTCCAAATAAAAGTGAAGAAACTTCTATTCTGCTTACCTGCTCCATCTTAAAGCTAAGATTGTACCTACCATTTTGATTTTTACCCCCTTATTTAGCTACAATTTTGTTACTTCTGGTTTGTAATAATGACCTATACAGGAAGTTGCAAATGCATTAAACTCAACAGCTTTTAAGTTCATATACTATGTAAGCTGTCAGAATAGCTGGTTTTGTTCAGATATTATCTGTCCAAGTTCAGATAATGTAAAGTTCCCCAACAGTGCTCCACTCAAAGGCCATAGGCAAAGGACTTGCCTAGGCACAAAGGAAGTATTTTGCAGCAAAGTTCAGCCCAAGACAGTTTCATATGAGATTTTTTCCCATTTTTTCTAAGAGATTTTTTTCCATTTATAACTCCATGGTTATGACTTTCTTCTTTGTTCCCAGAGGAAAACTTAGATACTCACAGTTTGATAAAACTTCTGAATGTTTGACCTGGGACATGGAAAAGGAGTCTCTGGAGACCCATTAAATACTTAAATGACCAGGAAAGTACAATTATTCCAGGGAAGTAGCCTAAATGTTTGCATAGTGTTTGACAGAGGACAATTTCTTTTACTCATAGCATTTAATTCATTTCAACTCATTTTTCCATACTGTTTTTCAAGGGTGCAATTTTTTAAAAAATGCTTTAAAAGGGATGTACTCCCCTTTCAGACAAACCCTTGTCTGCTAAACTACTGTACACAGAAATCCCTAATCTGCTGCTGGAGAATGTTAATCATACTTATATTTTCCTCTTTCTCATACAATAACTGTGTAGTCTGTTAAACATACACATTTTAGACACTTACCACTAGTGATCTCGATTTGTTAATTAGAAATTATTTTCATCAAAGCAGTGGCTTCCTTGACTTCTGGCATCTCTACAAGAAGAAGGTCCTTTGTGCATGTAGCTCAGAAAGCACCTGAAAAAGAGGAACTGCAAAGAATGTGGTATAAAGTAGTTGTCTTGATTTATTTTCATCATGTACCTAGTGAGGATTTGACACATGTTTGAGCCTATGTGATTTTTTCCATTCATTTTCAATCCAAGTAGAAAGGGACCCTGTTTAATTCCATTTACACTGAACTTGGATTACAAAATTTATACCATGCCATGGAGGTATCTTTCAAAGTTATACTCTTCCTGAAGAATTGCTGATAACAAGCGCAGTCCCAGTGGCTCCTTTAATATGAACAACAGTAAGAATTTTTTTGTGTAAAAAGTATTTTATTGGTTATGTTTTTCTTCATGTGGGGGCTATTTTAGCTATAAAGGCTAAGAAGGCGAGACTCGCCTAAAGAAATTATTTTCAAATGTTCTATTATTATGTGAGTGAGTTTGTGTGGCAAACTGGGACAGTAATGGAAAAGTCATGGAGTCCTAAATGGGTGAAAGGGTTGGAAACAACCATATATGCACTGTCACTTCTCAAAGTCAATCATACACAAATGAGCAAAAATACTCCAGGAAATTAAATTTGTAACTAACACTCAGGAGCTTGACAATCCTTGCCCTCAAATCAGATTTATTTGGGAATATCATCATAGGAAATATGGACAAATACAGCAGAATAAAAACACACAGTTGTAGACTGCCTTCTTGAAAATCAAATAAAAAAAATACTGGCTAGATCATAACCCATAACAATATTACATAATATATCTGTCATATATCTCAAGATAAAAGTACAAAATAAAACTCTTGAGGGCTCATTCATAGCTACAGCTCCTCAGTGTGCTCAATGCAGGGTACATGCCCAGAATGCTGTGGGAGAGATGCAGATACAAACACCATTTCCTAGGGCTCCATGCAGCGTTTTGGTAGCGCAGCCTTGCAGGTTTCAGAGATAAAACTACTGTTCAGGGAGAGGCTCCCTCAAGAAGCCTTTCTACCATATGAACCCGAATTTCACCCAGCCCAAAGCCTTAACCAACACATGTTGGCTCTATTGGTCTTCTCCATCAAAGAAAATTTCTCCTCATCCAAACAACACACCAGACTTTGGGTCATGTCCAGGCAAAATCTTGCTAAGAATAAAGGAAGGAAGAAAGAAAGAGTTAGCTGGCATTAACAAAAAACTAAGGACTCTTCTTGTATTTCAGTAACATCTACCGCAGTGATAAAATCTGAATACAAATGAGCAAACAGGATTATTTATAGGAAAAATCACTCTTCCATCCTAATGAATGAGATCTGCAGGCAATGAGTGCCTCCTGTGAGACCTGGAGCTCCTTCTAGCTTCTGCAGTGGGAGATCTTGGTGCTCGCTGTGACAACAGGACACTGAGAGCCTCACAGGGTGCTTCAAGTTCTCTGCAGAATCTGTTCTATTTTCTGCTTGTATTTCCAGGTGAAGATTTTTGCAGAGAAATAAATCTCAATGAGATAGAGACACAGAAAAAAACTTTTAACTATGGTAAAAGTTTGCAACTGAAAATACACTATAAAGATTAAATTCTGATTGCTTCAGATTTTCAGTGAATCGTAAATTATCATGTTGAAAAACAGTCAGTAGCATATATCTAACTGGCCTAGCTTTTAAAGATAGTAATTGTCTTTTGTTCTTTTCAAATTTGGTGGGAACTACAGATGATCTACTTATCTAAAATAAGTTTCTGATTTCTCAGATCTTAATCAAAAAGATTTTCCACTGCCACAGCACATGGCAACTTACAATTAAAAAGTCTGGTATGACCATTAAATTTCTTCTCTTGTCATAAGGACAATAAGAAGCCATAAGATGGTTTACATTTTATTACAAAGGAAAAAAAAAGAGTCCAACATTCCCAAAAAGGATGCAAAGGTGCACAGAGCGGTTCAGGCTACTAATAATTTGCTCAAACACCAGCAGAGAATATATAAATTCTAAACTCTTAGCAAAAAATATTGATTGCCTTGTAACATCTATGATACAATTTAATCTGTTAACATTTCATTCGTTAACGGCACTGTACAGAAATTTGTCCATGCTAAATACAAGCCTTGGACCAGATACACAAAACAATTTAAATGTATTTTTTACATCCTATATGCACAAACATTTCTTAAGTTAAAACTATGCATACTATTTATGCATAGCACATATATGGCTTACATATTCAGTGACAGGAATTCCACCTTTTGGGATGCCCTTGTCCCAGGGCTCAGAGCTTACACTGTTCCCAGCTCAATTTTGACTGCTCTGCTGTCAGAATAGAGACAGTCAACAGGTATGGACATGCAAGGGTCCCTCAGTAAAGGTGATTGTTTTATGATTCCTTCTTCAATCAAAGGGTGCCCTTGTTGAGGTGGAGCCTGATGCCTGCTGGGCTCTGGCTGGATCCCTGAAGCAGCAGCTGAACAGCACACAGGTCTCAGTCACCCCTGGCACAGAGGAGAGTGCCACTGCCCCCACGAGTCCCCTTCAGAGTGGACCACGGCTGATTAGAAAGACCTTTTGTTCAGTGAGGTAATAACCACAGGGTCTGAAAGGAGAACAGGGAGTGCAGTGACCTGAGCCACCTGAGTGTCTACAACCTGAACGGGAGCCTAGAAGTTTCCTGGCAGGTTCCAGCAGAGGGAAATGAGGTTGGCCACAGCTGCATAAGACACCCAGACAAATCAGAAGGGGTCATGTGCAGCTCGAGGGAAGAAGAGATGAAAAATGGAGTTTCTTTACGGGCACAGTTTGGGCTGGAGGGCTCATTCTGAGGCTTCTTGCAGAGGTAACTGCCTGTGTGCTGCCATTTTTGCTGCCCCTCAAAAAGAAACAAACTCTAGCAAAGACGTTGCAGGATGCATATTGCCACCTTTGCATTTGAGATAAACCATGACATAAGGCCTCGGTGTCACCTTCCAATTCTGTCTGAGACGCAACACAAAAATTTGCTGAAGTGAAGCAATTTTCATGTATTTCTGTTGCTGTCTCTTCCACTCTACAAAGCAATAAGTACCAGCTTCATGGTAGGGCTGACACCAGTGCTGATGTCTTTCAAAATATTACAGGATTCAGAACGTTTTAATCTTTAACACCAGATGCTATTCAATTAATTTTAAAATAATATTTCAAATACTTTCAAATTTGTTCAACACCAATTCTGTCCATATGGCAGCTACTGCAGTGGGGAAGAATCTTCATTTGTGCAGGCTGGTCAGCGTAATGTTACAACTTCCCTGTACAGTCTATAAACATTTATTTCCAGATATTTAAAGGAAGCTAACAAGTAGGACTTTTATGGTGCATGCAGCATGATTGCATGAACAAGTATCTAGAAACACATTTCATTTTGATTTCCCATTTTCATTGGACACCAGCAGCAGTGACACATAACAGCAATCCCAGGCAGATGACAAACATCATGTTCTCACATGTCTTGTGATTAACTGGAAATGTCTGGTACCAGTGATGCAACAAAGCAAGGTCCAACTTTGGCTGAAAAAATTATTTTGGCTAGTTTAAGAAAGCAGAATAGAAGAGGAAATAGCAACACAAAAACAACTGAAATCTTGCGAGTTTTTAAGTGCCTTGAGTTACCAGTTCAGGATTTTACATTTTACATTTTTGAACATTTTGTTCAATCACTCTCCACAGAAATAGGATGATCCAAGAACAAGTTGACAGATAACAGCCTCTGAGATCATGAGGTAGGAACAGCTAGAGTTCTTTTCTCCTGCAACAGAGGTCAAATGAAAATTCATAAACAAGAGATTTCTGATACTACTACTTCCAATATTCCATATACTTGATTGAGGATGATTTATCACGATTGCTTAGTCTGACACTAAGGATTCAGACATCTAAAAGTACTGGGTTTTCCCTCTTTATATTGAATTTTTTTAAGGTGACATTGAAAGTGAGGTATTCTGTGTCCCCATTTCAAAATTCTGTAATGTAAGTACAACTGGGATTGAACAAAGAGTTTAAGAATAGCACTAAGCAAACCTTGCGTGTGAAATAGTCCCCATTAAAAGAAAGAAATTACCAAATTACCTGTCCTGCCTGAAATGTCAGAAGCTTTCAAGAAATAGCAGATCTAGTTCTGTACCAGTGCTTCTGTCTGCTCCGTGGCTTTTACAATATCTTCTGACTTCTTACAGTGTTTAGGCTCACCTGGAAGAGAAACAAATGTGACTGGGAACCTGAGTGAGGAAGTTAACCAAGTCAAGAGAGTCTGCACAGCCATAGACAGACAGAATCTAGTTCCTCAAAATATTTTAAGGTTAAAATGAGGTTTCAGTCACTGCTTTCTCATCAGAATAAGCACCAGCTTGAGTTAAATAATCATTATGGTTTATCCACGAGGCAAAAGACAGAATGAAAGCAATAGATCACAGCATGAAACAAAACTATAAAGACTTTTGCATGACTGTTAATAAAGTGGGTTTGGCTCTTTTTTCTCTTCCAGCTTATTGAAAGTCAAAATTCACCCTCTGCGAAGAGCTGTTTAAGTCCTCTTTACCTTAGGCTTTCAAATCAGAGTCTAAGTTTCTCCCAGATAATGAAAGATGCCAGTATCAGGTTCTAAGAACTCAAGTCAATCAGATAGGAGCAATGACACAGAGTAACACAAGCAGCTTTCAAACTAAGTGATACAACACGAATCTCAAATAGACAATCACTGAATTAAACTGTTGCTTAAACTATTCCTTCAGTTGTTTTGAATGAGTACAGCTGAGGATTTTATACATATTTATACTGAGGTGGTAGGTGGGTTACAATGTAGCAAACTCACAGTGTTATTTACTAACTACATACAGTAAGTAACTTCTTAGTTTTATGCACTTGATCAAGGGATCCCACCAGCAAGAACAGTGATTGGAAAACGTCAAAAAGGAAAAGTATAGAAGTCTCAAAAGTGGAAAAAATTACATGGGAGAAGCTTAAAAATTATAAAAATAGAGAGGGGAATATTTCTGAAAGCCAGAAAATAAAGGTAGAAGTAGCTGAAAGGGAAAGCAGATGACGCATGAGCTGAAAGGAAAATTGAAAGATGATGGTGAGTTGAAGAAGAGGCTGACAGTTTAGAAAAGAGAATAGGAAGAGAAGAAAGAAAACCCAGGAGAACAAGCATGAAGAAAGAAGAAAATCAATGCCCAAGAATCTGCCATGGCTTCACTGTACAGGAGTAAGAATTGCTACTGCTTTCACCTTTGTTTCTCTACCTTGAATGGTGGCAGTGTGTGCTGCCCGCTCTGTAATGCAGCCACAAGCAGATGGGCCATTTTCCCCCAAGAAGCATCCTACACCACCCCTTATTTTACATCAATTTAAGGTAGGTGAAATACAGACAAGTAATACTTCAAAAAAGACTTTTAAAGTCTCACAATTGGAATAGCATTAATTAGAACAGATGTCTACAGATCTTTCAGCCTGTGGCTCTTTTTGGAAGGATTTAGCAAAACTTTATTAGCATTATTAACCATTAAAAAAAAAAAGGGGGGGGGGTAGGAAGAAGAATAAAAGTAAAAGCTATTTATCTAAATATTTAGATTTTATACTTGACACTTGAGTTTGTGAAACCCTTAAAACAATTCACAGAATCACAGAATAAGCTGAGTTGAAAGGGACCCACAAGGATCATTAAGTCCAGCTCCTGGCCTTGCTCAGCACCATTGCCAAGAATCACACCATGTGCCTGAAAGCCTTATCCCAATGCTTCTTGAACTTTGTCAGGCTTGGTGTTATGATCACTGACCTGGGCAGCCTGTTCTGGTGCCCAGCCACCCTCTGGGTGAAGAACCTTTTCCTAATACCCAACATAAACCTTTCCAACACAACTTCAGGCCATTCCCTTGAGTCCTGTCACTGTCACCACAGAGAAGAGATCAGTGCCTGCTCCTGCTCTTCCCCTCATGAGGAACTTGTAACTGCAGTGAGGTCTCCCTCAGGCTCCTCTTCTCCAAGTGACCTCAGCTGCTCCTCATACGGCTTCTGCTCCAGACCCTTCCCCATCCTGTGGCCTCCTCTGGATGGTCTCAAACAGCTTAATATCTTTCTCATATTGTGGTAAAAATTCCAGAAAACTAAATATTAACTTCTAAGGCATATATAGCTTTTTGTTTGCACATCAACCTTTTTTATGTGATTAAAAATATGTGGTTGCTAACGGCTGTTCTCTTATAAACCCCATCTTTTTAATAAACACATTATTTGTTTTTTAATCTAACCTTCCCTCATCCTTGTCCCATGCACGAACATGGGTGCCCTCCCTCAGTGCCAGGATCCTGGCTTACCCAAGGAGCACCGAGGAGGCCTCAGCACAGCACAGCTCCCGCTCTGCTCGGCCGCGGCGGTTCCAGAGCCGCTGAGCTCCACGGGGCCCCCGCAGCCCTGAGCGGTCACCAAGCACCTGAAGGGCACCGATGACCCCCGATGCCACCTGCAGCACCATAAATCCAACTGGTTGGTGTGGATCTGCCCACTGCTGTGTAACCTGCTTGCTCTCCAGAGGCTCTCAGTTACTCACTGCTGGTGACGCTGAATGTGCTGCACACTCGATGGGACTGGGCAGCCCTCTCCTGTCATACAGAGTGAAGCTACTGGCAGTCTGTTTTATCACACAATTATTATCTCCCTCGCATTTTG
This sequence comes from Tichodroma muraria, assembly GCA_013390105.1. Lineage (NCBI taxonomy): Eukaryota > Metazoa > Chordata > Aves > Passeriformes > Sittidae > Tichodroma > Tichodroma muraria. Next base: position 46,301 of record WAAG01081768.1, read on the forward strand.
ATATTAGGGATTAATGCGGGTATCATTACGAGTGTGAAGTTAAGCTTGCCAATTAGCATTTATAAATCACTGAAATGTGGAGTCGTTTAATTAAACATAAGCAGTTTCTAAAATTAATGTTCTAATTAATAAATCACTCAGGAGAAAAGGAAAATCATCACTTAAAAAAATCACCTTATAATAGTTTCACTTAATCTTGTACCATTCAATTAAGTGAAAGTGAGATGATGGAAAGGAAGAAAGGTATTGTGGAGAAAAACAACATTCAGTCTCAATTGCAGTGGTTGTAACAGCGACCCTCCAGTCTTTCCTTTGCACCAACCTGGACCCAGGGCAGAGCTACTTCTGTTGCTAAAATGTGATGGTCCACAAGAACTACACCTAGAAAGAGATGATACAAGGAGCAGAAAACAGCCCCTTTTAAATTTTTTAAAATAGGGAACCCTCTCATCATAGCACATCCAAACATTCATTGACAGTTCCCAAGAATGCACACACATCATCTACCTGTGCTGCCCAGCTGTTACAATTGAATCACAGAAAAGTGGATTTTCTGCTTTTTACAAAAGACAGAACAATGACAGCTAACATATGAAATTTCAACATGAGTAACCACGCTGCTTTTCTTTTTTCTTTCTATCTCACCCTCCCAGCCCTAGCACCTGCATGTGCTCACTTCTCCGCCCCGGGGAGTCAGCAAGCACGCTGGACATCCCCTTAGCCTTCTACCCCACCATCCTCGGTACAGCAACTACAGAAGTAAAGAAGTCTTCTTCTTGAAAGAAGCATGGAGAGTGCTAATAATGTCCTGACAGACGTATGGTGTCTCTTAGACCCAAATAAATCTAATTTGTGAAACAGGGAAAAAATGTAAGGTCATGTGTTTGCTACCTTCTGCTTGCTTGAAGCAGCATTCCATTGAAAATGTCTGACCTTGGTTAAAAGAGTCCTATCTGGATCCACTGGACATCAATAGAGGTGCAAAAACACTATCAAAAGCCTAATGGCTCCTTACCCGTTTCATAAATTTTGCACTTTGAAGTTTTACAATGCGTTTTCTGAAAAATTTCTTGCCTTAGAAAACAAATGAGATCAGCGTTTTATAAGATAAGAAATCTCTGTTCTCATGGGAAAGGTGGAATGTAAAGATTGACAAGGCAACAGAGTGAACTAACTGCATGCTGAGCTGTATCTGATCTCTCAAACGTCATTTTTGTTGGGCAGCCAACTAAAGACCCGTAAGTACAGCTACACTACAACCGCCCTCTGCCAAGTCTGAAAGAGAAAAGATGCAGCTTCTCCTACTGCATTCCTCATCCAGGAGATGGGGAACTTCTCTAAGGCACTTAAATTTTAAGCTGAGATTTAATACAAACCTGGTGTAAAAAATACATGTCAAAAGATAAAATGTCAGTTATTAGACAACTTCAAATGAAGTGCAAATAATTTTAGTGTAAATATTTTGATTTAGGGCCCTAAATTAACCATCTGTTATTTCTGATGGAAAAAACCTGTCAACAATAAAAGCATGGAGCCGTGGAATGTGGAAATCTAGAGTAAGTGGGAGTTCTCCATATAAAGGTTTTTTGAAAAATATGCCAAGTCATATACTCTTGTCTAAGCTAAACATTATAAGCACTTCAATGCTGCTCAGACAATGCCATACTTCTGGCACAATATTGCAAGGCTTACTGTCATTAAAGCATTAATGAGTTTCACATTTTAAGTAAAAGTGAGGAAAAGAAGTGTCATTATATCCTTGATTATTCTTATTACCCTAACGCCTCAAAGCTTATTCTCACTATAAGCAAACTCAGAAAATAAAATGAAGATGCACAGTGTCTTCCTCTTCCTTTGATAAAATCCATTCCTCATTGCTTGGGCATGTTGCCCTTGATACTGTGTTGCAATCCCCAGATACTAGGCATGGTCCTCTTATGACAAAATACTTACACCCTAAAAACATATTCTGACATTTTAGCAATTTTCTGTCTGCTCCACTTGTCTAGCAGCTACAGTCAAGACACTGATCTTCCTGATGAAGAGAATGACACAGTCCCATGGCTACTACTGTTGGCAAATTCCATCTACTTAAGCTTAACTCTTAGATTCACACTATGTTTGGTACAATGGATGTGGTATACAAGATAACAATTATAGTAGGTGCCCAAACTAAGAGGAACAAATATTAATAGCATAAATACTTATTCAAAAAGAAAACGTTAGATAGTTCTGTTCTGAAAGTTTACCTTATTCTCCAGTAACAAATGGCTATTTAATTGTAAATATGTATCTTTAACTTAATCTAAAACCATTCTTCAAGTTCAACTAAAATATATTCTCTAAAGAATTTTCTAGTAGATCCCAAATAGCTGATATCAAGAAGGTGATATTTGTTTATATGCTTCTATTTGATTTTTTAGGATACTACCACTTTTACAGAGGCCTGTCCTGTTCTGATGGTTCGTACACCTTATTTCAATATTTTACATTGCTGCTGATGTTTGACAGGGAGATACCAGACACTGCTGCAGCTTCCCCCTGGACAGCTTCATTAGACTGGCTGGTGCTCTGTGATGAAGCATTACCATTCAGTGGGTCTGTATTCTGTGTCTCTTGCTGGGCATCGCTGAGATCTTTCTGGTTCGGATCAGAGTTAGTGCATTTTTCTGAGCTGGATTCATCACTCAGAGCAGTGTCGAAAGAGACTACTTGTAGGACGATGGATCTGGGAGGACAGGTTGTACCATCACTTCCCTGACTACTCTCATTTTGTGTCCTTGTTGCCTCTTCCTGTAACTGTGCATCTGTGGAATTTCTGCTTTGGTCTTTTTCCTGTTCACCAACATTTTTCACAAGTTCTTCTACAAAGAGGGAACAAAATAGGTGAATTAGATAAGAAGGACATGCCACAATGTTTTGATTTCAGAGTAGTGACAGAGTTGCACACAGAACACTGTGAACATCTGCTTCTGCACGAGGCCATGCCCACTGTGCTCAGTATGGGTCAGATTCTGCTCCTGCTTGCACGACTGCAGCTGAACCATAGCAGTCCTCTTTCTGGTTTGATGTCTAATATGTACCTCTTTTTCGGCCATAATACAGAGCAAGGAGCATCATCAGACAACAACAACCTGAAGGATGGGAGCAGGAGGATCCCTTGCTGCAGGAAGTCCCTCTGCAGTGGTGTTTACCGACACAGGACTAGGAAGAGCAGAGCTCATCACTTCTGCAAGAGGCAGAGGGACTGAAGGGGAACACCTTGCTGGGGATGGGGCAGGCATCGGAACCGAGGGGAAACCCTGAAGGAAATTGGCCTATCAACCTGGAAAAGTCCAAACCATCAAGTCTGGAACAAGCTGGAATAAGCTATAGGGGGTTATGCATGTGCTGTCCAGTACAGCTGCCATTTTGGCTAATGGCACATCTAGAACAGGAAGGAACAGGTATGGGGGAAACTGTGCTTCAGGGGATGGCAGCAACAGGAAAAAATAATATTTGTGCATGGCTCTACTTGCTCTATTGCAGAGACTTGGAGAACAGTACAAATGAAATGGCCTAGAGTAAATGGAGAAAGAAAAGAAAAGCACAGAGAG
>WAAG01081772.1:545-13938 GCA_013390105.1 Tichodroma muraria
GTGGCGGTTTCTCTCTGGTACTTGCTTAAAGTCTCCTGCTTGCTGCTCTTCAACACAAGCAATGGGATCTCAGAATTCTGAATGACTAGTGGTGGAGTCAAAAAGTTTATTACTCATGATTAAAGAGCTTTTAACATTGTAATATACCACAGGAAAAATAAAAAATCTAAAATATTGGAAATCTTTTTTTGTACTTGACGGATGGGAATAGCTGGAATGTCATAATGCTCATCTGCTCATGCAATTCTCTTACAGTTTTTCACAGGGCATTTAGGAGTAGATTTATTCATTAAATTGCTGGCTGATGTTTGTTGTAATCTGCTACTTGAATGACACAAAAAAAAAGAAAAGCAGTGCCTGAAAACTAGTATTCAGTTCAGAGAATGAAGGTAGTCGTGTAGGACTCCTCTGTTTATTTAAAAGCAAAACACAAATGCTTTTTGCTGAGACATGATTTGCTTTAATGTTTTATATAGGCAGAATTTAAGCTTCCATTTGTTTGTCCATGAATCTTTTTGTTTGGATTTTTTTTTTTTTTTAGGTACCAGACTACTATGATATCATAAAAAAACCTATTGCCTTAAATATAATCCGTGAAAAAGTGAATAAATGTGAATATAAGTTAGCATGTAAGTATTATTTATTGAAAGGGGTATATTGTACCATATTCTCTCACTTTAAATACTTGTCCTAAAACAGAACTATGTCAGATGATTAGAAAGCTGAAACTGTGCTTGCTTTGGGGTTTTGTGGTGTGTTTTGGGTTTTTTAAAAGAGCAGTTACTAATATTTTTTTAAATAAAATCTGTTGAACATAGTTCCTTTACTACTGACATACATGATGGGTAGATAAGAAATGGGCAGCTTTGAATATGCTGATAGTTTCTCAAGCATTTAATATCAATGAATGATACTGATGGAATGATTAGAAAAGGTACTGTTGTTCCTGTCTGATTTGTATTTCCTGTATTGATAATCAGGGAAGCTTAATGTTTACATGGAACAGCACCAATACAGTGGTAGACACTTGATACACTTAAGACATTTTTATGTTGCAGCTCTGTGGGAGATCACTGTACTAATTTATTGAATAATGTCGTACTGCTTTATCAGACTGCTGTCTGATGATTTGAAACACGCTAAATTAATTTATTTTATTCACTAGCTGAATTCATTGAAGATATTGAGCTGATGTTTTCAAACTGCTTTGAATACAACCCTCGTAACACAAGTGAAGCAAAAGCTGGAACTAGACTTCAAGCTTTCTTCCACATTCAGGCTCAAAAGCTTGGACTTCCAATCACATCTGGTAACGTGGACCACACCGCTCCCGCGGCGAAGAAGTCACGAATCTAACCTCTGCCTTCCAAAGGATTTTTTGAGGGAATTTATTACATTCATTAAAATGGATTGCTAAATTGCGCAGTCGTCATGTCTATTTAAAGCAATAACAACTGTTTAACCACCTTGAAGTGTGGCCTGCACTATATTCTCAATATAATATTAAGCACTCAGGAGAATGTAGGAAAGATTACCTTTGCTACAGTTTTATTCAGTGTCTAATAATTTTGATAGATGTACTGGATACAGTACTGGTTTACAGAGGTTTTGTACATTTTTAATACATTCATGTGTCCAGATATCTTCCAGAAGTACTTTGTTTTTTCCTGCACAAAATAACCTTGTTTCATCTTCTCGATTTTGTAGGAGCTGTGGTATTGAGGGCTTTATCAACTCAGAGAAAATCTTCTGCNAAAAAGTCCCATAACTTTTTAAATTTTGGGGGGTGGGGTTTTGTTTGTTTGTTTGTTTATTCCCCTCTGACTTGATGATCAATCAATAAATATCTTCTCGTGTCCCTGGCAGTTCTTCTAGCAATGAGTAAATTTGCAGGACTGTACTCTTAAATTTCTACCTTCAACTTTGGAAGTGTACAAATAAAATGACACATTTTTTCAAAGTATGCTGAGCTTGGACTTCCTCTTGAGTTGTACTGCTACACCACCTTCCCATTAACTTAGGAGGACAGTTTTCTGGAGGCAACACAGCAGAATCTGGTTCCAGTATGAGTACCCCAGCCAGTACTCTGCGCAGCTGCAGCCACTGTGATACCTGGTCTCTGAGGAATGCAAGTGTTCATCAGTATGTATGGAGTAACTTAAGTAGTGTAAGTTATATGGATCTTCAATTTGGGTCTCTAACAGTGTAGGACCTCACAGATTTGTTCTGTTGACCAGCAGCTTCTTTAAACTATCCTTACTATGCTTGATAGTTTTACTTTCAATATTTATTAATTTAAATTTATTAAGCTCAGTTTGAGTTAATGGGTTTAAATCAGTCCTGCCCTCTTGGAAATACGCCACACTCCGAGAGAAAAAAGTATGGAGTAGAAGTTTGAGGATAGGAGAGAGCAGTAGGAAAAACTGAAACATGAGGCTTGCTGCTGCATCATCTTTTTCCCCTGTGTTTATGCAGCTGGTTTTCAAGGATTAAAACCTGAATATCCTCCTAACAATTACTTGCTATGTAGTTATGGGCTTTCTTTGGCTGCTTTAGTGCTTACCTTGCCTTAGAGGTGGTGAGAATGAATGGGCATTCTCTTGAGTTTAGGGAATGCATAGCAGTGGATAGGAGACTGATCAGTTCAAAGTGTTGCAGTTTGTGGGTTGGGGATTTTTTAAAGTAATTTTAAAAAACTACAAGAATGAGAAGGGGGAGGGATGTTGTTCAGAAATGTCTGCTAATACTTCCGAGTTTCTGTGGAAGCTTTTCTGTTCAGAGTTGACATCTCTGTCCAGATTAAAGAGACATTTTTTGTTCCCACAGAAGAAATGCTCCCAGTAAAGAATGCTAAATTCTGCAAGGAATATGAGCAGCAGCAGACTTGGTTGCAGGGTATAAGTTGTACTTGATACCCCTACATCTGTCCAGTCCCAAGAGGTTGTGAAAGTCCTGACTAGTAGGTTGCACAAACAGTTGTGCTCATTCTTGTTCACATGAATAACCCCCATTGACTTGAATGTGCATACATTTTGAGGAGGGGCACAGTGAGCTGAATAGGTCTGTGTGTGGCAGATGCAATTTAAGTCATTTCAGTCCCAAACCTACTCCCAGCTGTTCATTCCTATCACTCTTTTTCCAAGTTTATTTCCTTCAATAGCATCCCCTCAACAAGACAGCTATAATTTTGAGTTTGGATAGAGCAAGTGGGAGCAGTCCAACCCAAATCTCTGCTTATGACAATGGTGCTTGTTATGCTTGTGCTGAGCAAAGTTATGAATTTCCCTTTAAGTTTGCAAGCCTGAGGCCTCACATACGCTGAAGGTGAAATACAGGAAGTAGTATTCTGCTTTGAACAGCTGTGCTTATACTTACACAGGAGTATGTGCACATACTCCTGTCTGCCGTATGTGCAGTTCAGGTCTGACTGTCCTTGGCTTTAGTGATGCTCACAGGGCATGAACCAAGTTCCTCAGAGCAGACTGCCTGATCTGGTACTTTGTTTGAAGCTTTTTCAAACTTGAGTGATGCTTTTTCTGAGCTATGTCAGGATAGCTTTTCTATGGCATTTGGAAAAAGGGGAGTTACTTCTATCTCCCTCCTTGTGTAGGGGCTGAAATGTTCATGCTCCTCATCCATCTTTTCCCCTTAACAAATACGTGTGTTACCAGCCATCCCACCTGATGTTACCGGCAGGGTAAGGTCTGTGCGGTATCTGTCAGGGGCTCCAACCGAAAGTTTTTCACAAAAGTGTCAAAATGAATAGGGTGAACAGCTTCGTCTTGTATTCAGGCTAAAAGACTCTTAGGGAAAACAGGCAGTAGGCTTCCATGAACTTCAAGTGTAGCATCTGTCCTCTAAGCATTTTAACAAGATGCAACAGTCAAAGTCTTTTCCTTCTTGGTAGCTCCCATAGATCTTAGCCCTGGCATGTATCCAGATGCAATATTAGTTGGTTTGCCTACTGTGCAAATTCTGGCCCTTTCATTCATGTCAGAGCTGAGTAACTACCCTAGGCAATTTCTTCTGGTGTTTCTTTGTACATAACTCTTTAATAGGCATGGGACCAGTCCCTTTGGGCTCCCAACCCAAAGGATTCTCTTGTCCAGGAAACGCTGGCATTTCCTCAAAGACAACTTGCTCACCTCCTGGCCACCACAGGCTACCAAAGATGCAGAAGACCAATCCTTACAGTGACTGCTGGTACTAGAAGCAGCCCTTCTTACCAAAGCAGGATGAGGTCACAAGGAGAAGGCCACTTCAAATGCTGGCTGAAGCCTTCTGTGCCAGTTGCAGTCAAGCTGATACTGGCTGTTCATGTTTAGGTGTCAACACCTGTGAAGCTAGGACTTGTATCTAGTCCCTTCACCTGTATTAGGAGGCAGGTGACCACCTTAACTGGCATATCCAGTGTCAGATTCACCTGCAGGAAGCCTGTAACAATGCTGCAAAGTTTGTGTTGCTTTAGTCTGGCAGCCCATATGACAGATGTGAGCTAGCGTGCTTTGTGAGGAGTTTGAACTGGGCCAGTGCCCCAGCACCCGCTGCTGGATGGCTCTTTGTGGAGGGGTGAGGGTTTTAAGCACTTAGGAGAGAACACTTAAATGTTAGTATTAACAATAAAAAAATATGATCTTAGCATAATTATGATATTAGCAAATATGGGCATTAGAAACCAGTATGTAGTAGCTGAAAACCAGCCTGAATGCACATACATAGTTACAGGGAGGCAGACCCTGAACAGCCCCATCCCACTCACTACAGTCACCAGCTGCCCCACAACCAGCCATGCCTGCATCTGTCACAGTCCAGAAGTGAAGAGCCTTCCATGGACATGTGCAGGGAGCAGGTTTCTGGGGACAGCAGAGCGTGCCACTGTCCTACCCAGCACCATGTTTCTGCTGCACTGGTAATCTAGTACTCCAGGAGCTTATTGTGAATCGTTGCTATAACCACTGAATTAACTCTTACCCTGCAGCGATCTTGTCTCTTCCGAGTATTGTCTGCTTGTATTCAATAAATAATATCTAACACTGGTCACATTCCCTATTGGTGATCACAGTTGTAACTGATCACAGCAATTCTAGATCATGCTTCTTGAGGCTGGCGAGGATTATTTCTACCCTGCAAGAGTCTTCTCACTCTGAAGAAATTGCCAGTGTCCAGATGACTGCAGGAAGGTTTTTGTATAGCATTTGGCTGTAACTCTGAGAGATCTTTCCCTTGCACTAAGCTGCCTTGATCTTCGCAACAGTGACATGGTCTCGTTCTGCGGAGGTGCTCCTGGTGCTTTACCCAGCTTGCTGCAAGGGGATGTTCTGAGATTTCTCAGCCTGCTACCAAGTGATGTATTCTTCTTCCTGCCCTTCATCAGCTACACACGGCTCTTAATTTGATGCTTCCTTAGACAGTGCTATCAGAACCTTGCCTTTCAAGTGCTTGATTGTGTATTTGTCTAGTATCAGGCCTATTATCTGAGGTGTAAAAACCCCTCAGAGAATCTCCAGTTACCACCAATAAGAAAGTTTCCCATTTCAGGGCACTCAGGTTTGAAAATGATGTATGGACTAATACTGATGCAAAAGGTAAAATAACTTGTGCTGCAAATCAGAATTATAAAGACAGGTAAGTAAACTGAAACTGATTACCTTGTTCCCCAATAGGGGTGCTGATGTAGTACCATCCCTAAAATATGTTTGTGGACGTATGTGTATATACTTGGGCAAAGTTTCAGATTTTTAACTGCCCTAAGTCACTGACTATTAAAACAATGGTTATCATTCATGAATCCTAGAACTTAAGAGAATGGCTTGGGTTAGAAGTGACCTCAAAAAATCATTTTGTTCCAACCCGGCTGCCATGGGCAGGGGCACCTTCCACAAGACCATGATGCTCAGAGACCCATCCAACCTGGCCTGGAACACTGCCACAACTTTTCTGGTCAACCTGTTCCAGTGCCTCACCAACATCACAGTGAAGAATTTCTTCCTCTTATGTAATCTAAATCTGCTTTCTGGTAATGGGAAGCCATTCTCCCTTGGCCTTGTTACTCCCATGCCCTTGTGAAAAGGCCAGTGCCCCAGCACCCGCTGCTGGATGGCTCTTTGTGGAGGGGTGAGGGTTTTAAGCACTTAGGAGGGAACACTTAAATGTTAGTATTAACAATAAAAAAAGATGATCTTAGCATAATTATGATATTAGCCTCCAACTTTCTTGTAGGCTCCCTTCAGGTAATGGAAGGCATTTTGGAGTGCATTAAAATGCACATCAATACAAGCTACACCTGAAACGTTCTTGGGGCAGAAAGCCAGAGACTGCATGTGTTTCCCAAAAAGTGTATTGAGACAAACTTTAGGTTTCTTTCTTTACCATAATACATCAGTTTTCTGGGTTTGTAGTGCTTCTTTACTGGAAAACTGCTGAAATTAATTTTAAATATATTTTTTTAGGTGCAACTCAATCTTTAATTTTTTTAGGGATTAAAGAAGGGAAAAAAGTGTTTCCTGGATCTCCAAAGACAGGGCTGTATCAGCCACTGCCCTGCGAGCGGCTCCGGCTACGCAGCAGCCGGCCAGGCTGGAGGTGCTCAGCCCACAGACGTCCCACAGCCTTTGCCAGAGGGGGCAGAAGGCAGCCAGCTCCAGCATTCCGCCTGTGCCTCCCTGCTTGCTCACAACGTTTATCCAGCTGTTCAGGTCACTCGCTTTTGATGAGAGAAATGTTTGATTGGGCCAAGTTTCCTACAAGGATGTTACATGACAGCATACTCTCCAAAACGTTGGCTGATGGCCATGGAAGATCAGCTTTCACTTCTGTCTTCTCTGCTGTTGTTTGTCTTTTTCCTTAGATTGATTTCAAAGAACCATGGAAGAAAGGGTTTCTTATTTGATTAATACAGAGCTGCTGCACCAGCCTTGTGTCACAACGTCATGGTCTAGAATTATTCTGGTGCTTGTGCTGCCTAGTTTAACCATGCCATGTGGAGGGACTGAAAATGGCATGCTTGTCCCATAATTTCCTTGTAACAAGGTTAGAAGAAATCCTCTACAAGGATTGCCTTGCTCTGCTAGGATAACACACAGTCCAACTTCAGTTTTGTCAATCTGCTAGTCTTGTCTTACCAATTTATTTAGGATTTATATTGATAGTTCCTAGGTTAACAGTCCTATAAGAATGTATATTATAATCTATGTGCTTTCCCTAGGTGCTTCGAGCACCCTACAGATGAAATTAGCTTGGAGAGGGAAGGACTTTGAAGAGACAGGCAATGCTGTGGCTCAGCTGCTGGGAATTCTGTGTTCAAAATGGCAGAAATGGGAGCCAGGGTGCTACAATGTTTGGGATTTGGATGGCAGCTCTGTATTTGACTCTGGGCAGTGTGGGGCTTCGTTGTTGCTTTTCGTGAGCATTCCTGTGCAGATCCCACCATCAGTCACATGCTGGGCTCTGCAGTCCTGGCACAGCTCGTGAGCGCTGCTGTCACCAGAGGACACTTCTGCACTGACCGACAGGCCCCACAATCCAGCAATGGTTATAAATATTCCTGGGCCTCAGTCATCCTAAAGCCCATCCTCAACCACCAGAAGGTGATCTCAACTCATGTATTTAGCATGTTAGGCTTAGCTAATGTTTTATTTTTAGATTGCTGTCTGAAAAAGAAAAACTTAGTGGTTTTAAAACACTATCAACTTTAAAGCACCATCAATTTTAAGCACCTTATCTTCTGAGGGGGCTTTGAAATGCTTGAATAGATTTAGACAGTGCATCTTTTGTTTCCATAGTTGTTGCTTTTAAGGGGTTTCTTAGAACCAACCCTTGGGTTCAACCTTCATCAAACAGAATTTCCTTTCATTCAGATGCAATGCTGCAAACCGAGTCTGAGACCTTGTCTGGAGGAAAAAGTATCAAAACTCCAAAACCAAAAGTCTCTGTCCTCCTTTTTGTCTGACCTTTACAATTTCCAATCTAAACAGGCCATATGAATTAATCTCTGCCATCATGGCATTTTTGTCATGGCTTCCTCTATATCCTGGAGAGCATTTGATCCTTTACTAGTGATTCCTTTTTGTATTTAAAATATGTCTCCTTAAATCAGACCTCCAATGTCAGAGAAGAGCTGATCATGATTAGAAATAGTCCATTTTCCAAGGACCTTATTCCAACATGATAACATAACCCCAGCAGGGAAAGAAGCACAGAGCAATGAAAGTTAGTAGCGAAATCAGGCCAAACCTGGAAGACTTGGGATTAATGCCTGAAATCTGTACAATCTGTGTGTAGTGCTGTTTTGCACTTGTCCAGGCACAGAAAAACAAGGATTCCTTGTCCCACCAGGAACCCTGGCTGTCTTAGGGGGGTGCTTTTCTGTAAAAAAAAAAAACATAACGAAGTTGAATCATTATACACATGATGTGTCAGCCAGCCCCAGCAACTCAAAGGTCTGCACGCACCTATCCTAAAGGAAAAGAGCTTTTGGAAACCATCACCACCTTTTCCTGGGGGTGCACCAGTTTAAACCGTGCCATCTGCTGAGACGGCTGGCTATATCCGAACTTTTGGCAGTTTTCCTGCAAACCAGGCTAAGGCTGTTCAAGAAATGACCCTTTCCAGCTGTCATGCTCGTCTGCTGAGAGGAGTCACTGCTCTGTGGCTCAACAAGTTTTCAGAAACGTAAACAAGATGAACTCACTGCTAAGAGAATTGTAGATGTCCACTTCAGTAACCCTACTGTTGTCCTTACTCCTTCTTTGTATAAGATCTATTACATTTAGATACTAAATATACTATAATATGTAATATAATCAATATAATGTGAAAAAGAACCAACACTCAGAGTAAGGAAAGAAACCACACTTTTATCTCTGTTCTGATTTTAAGAAGACAATTCTGTTCTGTTTCTGTGCTGTGTCTACTAAAGTCTGCTAAAATCCTAGCATAACAGGTAGCAGAATTTGACTTTCTAATCTTGAGGAGAGAAGCTTGGAGACTCCCAACATATGGACTGTCACGCATTTTGTAAGACACGGGCGAAGTGTAAAAACTGCTGAGTGCTGTTGATGCGTGTGCATTGCAAAAGGACACTGTAGCAGTTAGAGACACATTTTGTAGGGCATACAGGAATTACAAAGACTAGCAGGATAAACAGTAGTTATTTATTCTAGTGCCACAAATGTGTAAACTTTGTAAAAGTCAAATATGTGCTAATTATGTAAAGGCAATTTTTATCTGCTCTTTTTATTAGTAAGGCTGAGCAAAGTTTCCCTGTATTTTAGACTTTAGGGGAAATTTTTGTTCTGTTCTACCATTATTTTTCATGTTTCTCTCACAGGAATTTTTATTTCCTTTCTTTGCTGTGTTTAAATACCATTCCTAATATGATGTCATTACTAGACATAACATTTTAATTAAATCTCTCTTTCGCTGTCCATTGGCAGGCCCGTGGCTGCCCGGCGTTGTGATTCGGTGACACGTGCGAGTTACCAACACGACGGGAGAGGGGGAATTGCACCCTGCCCCGAAAAACGTGGCTGCTGCTCCTCGAGCATCCCTGCTGGGCTTATGCATACGGCCACATCAGGTCAACTCGCCCAGGGCAGGCACGCGGGGTGGTTGACGAGCCTCGCAAGGGAGGGGAAAAAAAAAAAANTGCAAAGGGCCTTCCCACCTTCCCCACTTGGCAGGGGAAGAGGCTGCTTAACCCAAGCGAAGCATCACAGCACTCGGGCCGGCACCGCCCGGGGACCGCGCCGCCTCTCCCAGCGCATCCCCTCGCTGCGGCCAGAGCGGCGGAGGGGAAGGCTCCCGGAGCCGCGGGTGGTGGCTGCGCAAGGCGGCGGGAAGGCGGGCAGCGCTCCCACCCCTGGGGCAGCAGCTGGCGGGCCGGGGCTGCGAGGTGGCGGCAGCGGGAGCGGCCGGGCCGTGACTCACCCGAGGAATGTCCTGGCACGGGCGGCCGCGGCTCCCGGTGAAGGTGACGCAACGGGCTCGGCTCGCCCGTCCCCGCCGCGGGCAGAGCCCGCCAGGCGTGACCGACTCCTCGGCAGCCAGCGCCTCGCTCGCCCGCAGCCCTGCCCAAGCCGCCGCCAAGCGCAATGAGAGCTCGGGGCCCCAGAGGGATTTTGGGACCACACCGGTGGATGAGGCTGCTTAAACCGGCAGAACTGACCCGTGGAAAAGGGATAGTGGAGTCTGGAGCTTCCCTTATGGGGCTTCCTGGGGATCCGTGCCTCACACTAACACACGCGTCCTGCCCCTCGCTTCAGGCTCCTGGAATTACCTCACAGGGAGGCACTGCAAATCTTCCTAATTTGCAGCAAAATCCTTGCCAGGATCCACAACTTAAGATATATTTACTGGGTTTTTGGGTTTTGTTTTGGTTTTTTTTGAGGAATGGGTCTGTAGTGTAAGGAGAAGAGAAAAACTCAGTATTAGCGTTTTGCAGGTTTTCTCTAATACTCTCTTAGATTACCAGAAGTTAGACTTTGTCTGGCATTCTTTGCACTCCCACTGAAAATACAGAATTGTAAGAGGGAAATTTGATATTTTGCAGGACAGCAAAGAGGAAAAAGAAGTGCCCTGAGCAACAGATCTCATCAAATGCAGTTTTCTATGGATTTCTCTGATTTTTTTTCTCTGATCTTTTCATATGATTTTTTGAAGTGAATAATATTAAGACTCTCTGTTATTTCAGTGTGCATCTATGCAAGTTTCTCTGCTTTTCCTCTCTCTCTGCTCAGTCTCCTCGTGAAGGCAATCTGGCTACACCATAAGAGCTCCGATGCCTCCTAACAGGTTCCTAAATTGGACTGTTAGACACATAGCCCCAGTTTCTTCTATCTCAAATGAATTATTGTATAAAATTTAATTACTTAATTAAGGTTCTTAATTACTTTTGTGACCTCTATTCTTCTGTCAGATTTAACTCAAACAAGCTAACAAGTTAAAAAGTCACTGAGACAAGGACTGCCCAAGTGAGAGAGGGGATGCCTGAGGAGGCCAAGCAGAGGCCTTGCTTCCGTGGGAAATGAGGCTGAAGTGGTAACACCGAGTTCAGCGAGGACAGCAGACAAGCAAATAGGATGCACAGCATACTAAAGGAAAGGACTATCATAGCAAAGAGCTTCAATGCATAAGGCAGCTTAGTCCATTATAATAATTTCTCACTAATGAGCATCCAGGAGTTGAATCCGAACGAAGAGTGCCTCCTGCTTCACGGTGAGTCATTGCTTCCATCCACAGAGGGTGAAGGGAGGCTTGGAGGGCTTCCTCAGAGGCATGCGCTCCACAGAGGGTATCATTCACAAAGCTTTTAGTGCTGCTGCTGCTGCTGGGCTCTCTGAATCATTGGGCTATTTCGGTGATGCCTGGTGGGATGCAGGTCTTGTGGCATAGGGGTAGTGAAACTCTATGCTTCCTGAGTGCAGTGAGATGCCAAAGTGAGGAACCGAAGCTTTGTCCGAGTGTGCTTCAGCAGTAAGATTTGCTTGGTCATTACTGCTTTTGGCTGGATACTGGCCATTTCTGTGGCCTCCAAAGTTCACCACTGGGCTCTATCACAAGTTCCTTCTCTGATCACTGCAATCACCAGGAGTTCAAAATTCATTTCCTTGAAAAAGAGAAGCACCTTTCTGTTTACCTGTGACCTGTTTTTCACCTCTAAGAAATGCTCTCAAATTCTGGTAAACTCATTTCTGTCTCAGAAATTTCTGTAAAGTCAGAAAATACTCCTCCTTCAGCATGTGCTGCTTCTGTACTCAGGTGGCTGCCAAGTACCAGTCAGTGATGTGCAGCAGCAGCAGCCCTTAGTGCCTGGGTACCTCAAGTATGTGCCTTGTGAGGTTAGGAGAGCAGCAAGCACTTCTGATTCATTATTCAGTTTCCATGGTGTTAAAAACAGAAGGTGAGTCATGCACAGTTTTGCAGTTGTCATCCCTGGAGCACCTATCCAGCCACGCAACTCTGGAGCTGGTAACTCTCCACCTTTCATTTTAGGAGCCTGGGATATGCAGTGCAGAGGCCCCATGTGGGTGGCTGAGGGTGCTCTGCAAGGACATGAGATTAGGGCACTCCAGCACAGCAGATTCATGGTCTTGTGCACATGTTAGAAGTTTGCTGAGCCCATGGCAGTGACTGTGGTCCGTGATACCAGAGGATGTACTGCACATGGGCACAGCTACACCTGCTTCCCGAATATACAACAAAGGTACTCCTTCCTGAGTCCCATGTTGCTGGCACTTGAACAGGCAGTAAAAGTAACGAAGTAGCCATCTGAAAAAAAAAAAAAAGACCTGAGTTGAACAGAGCTCAGTGGCAGCAGAAGTCCTGAATGTGTGGCTGTAAGGAGCTGAAGGGTAAATATAGTGCTGGATTAGTGATTTCAAGGCTGATGGATCAAATTTTGAATTTCGATGATGCAAATCAGCCTTGAATTCTGCATCCAGAGGGCAGGGTATATCCAGAGGACAGGATGTAACTCAAAAAGGATATTGGAAACATAGTGTCTCATGTGATCAACATGGTAACCTATAGTAATGGAGAACAGGGAGAGAAATGTCAACACATCCCTCACACAATGTAGTATGAATATATGTATATATATGTATCTAAAAGACATAGGGGAAACAAATACACATACACGCATGCTGACAAACACTGGCTTGCTGGCTTCCACCTGAATTACTGGTAGCAATTCAAGTGTTTTGGGGAGAAAGACCTGGCTGGGTAACAATGCAGGCTGGAGACTCACAGGTACAGCTCCTTGAGGTCCTCAATGTTTAGAATTTTTTGGTTTCCAGACACACCAGTTCAGGGTGCAGAGTCACACAGGACTGAGAATCCTCTTGTCCACTTGGATGGGCTAGAGATAAAATGCTCTGTTTGTTGTCCTGTGCCTGAAGCCCTGTCCAGCTCAGTATGGAGCAGTAAAACACTGTCGGGAGAGTTGTCCTTCCTTGTTTTCCTGTAAGTCATCTTCCCATCATCTTTTAATGCACCTTCCGCCCTACGTGCTGTGTCCCGCCCCACTGTCTGAGCAGCTCCCCCAAGACCGCAGAAAGAGCAGTCTTTGTGCCAGGCCCCTTTGAGCCCAGGGCCTTTCCCTGCACAGCCCGCGGCAGCCGCGGCAGCCGCACAGATCTCTTCGAGCGGGGACAAGGCGGCGTGGCACACGGCAGCGGCACAACGCCGCCTGTGCCGGCTCGTGGGGGGTGAGCGGGCAGTCTGACAGCGCCCGGCCACGAACCGTGAACAGGGGGCAAACCCTTCAGAGCAGCAGAGAGCGCCTCGGCCGGGGCAGCAGCGCCGGGCGGGCGGTGCGGGGCAGGGCGGGCAGCGGTGGCCGGCTCAGAGCAGCCGCGCCGCCAGCGCCCCCGGCCTGACGCTCGTGCTCCAAGCC